>CAXIVM010000491.1:44725-78862 GCA_964035705.1 Porites rus | reverse complement strand
AGCTTGAAAGTTTCAAATGTGAAACGCTCAAATCATAGTAACCCCCCCCCCCAAGCCCAAATGTGTGCCTCGGTTCTGGTTGACCAGCTCTCCAACATCAGCAACGACCACACAGGTGCAATATATGGTTGAAAAGCTCCTGGGTACAAGGCACTGAGCAAGGAGTTGCTTTGGCTCAGGACTGCCAACTTGAATTCAAAGCAGTTTGGGCGAGGATCGATATCAACTCTTTGGGCCATCCCTCCAGGGAAACAAAAAGCATCACTTGACAAACAGGTTCAGATGGCAAACATTAGTCCCAACATCAAGAGCATTCAACACACAAGCCTTGAGAACGTTGTCTGGGTCAGAATACGCATGCAGGAGGCACGCCAGAGCAGCATTGAACCTCGACCATCCTTTGACCATGAAGGTTGACATCGGTTCCAAGAACGTTTTCGGGATATGGTCAGAGATATCAGCAACTGAGATAGCTGTGTGGAACTCCAGGAACTCGGAACTGATCGCTGAAACACAAATCTTTTCTGTGCTAGGAATGTCTGGCGAAGTGCAAAACCTCAACAGCAAACAGGAATAGACACAGGAGAGTGCTATTAGTAGCAACATAGTCCTGACAAAGCTTGGAACACCTGGCAAGGTACGTGTTTGCCAGAATCATCTGACATAGCATCTGCAGAACTTCCTTAGTCGTAAAGAAGAAACTATAATATACTGTGCCAAAAATTGAAGTCGCACTGAGTAAGTTGGTGGTCACTCAGGCAGGATCTGGCTCCAAGTACCCTCGCAAGCCCAGGTCCTTGTGAAAGTTCAAGTGGTAGGGGCGAAGTTGAAGACCTCCATAGTGCTGTAGATCTCCCTTTGAGGCATACGTCCTCACAAACTGCGCGTGGAGATCTATAGAAATCATCATCGCAATCAATCCAGTGGCCAATAACACTGACTGTAAAGGCTGCATTTTGGGGGCGGCTGACATCTTAGGGCCACACACTGTTGGATCTGGAGGGAATGTCTCCTCGACCCATTGCCAAAAGCGAATCACCGACTCCTGACAGGCCCAACAAACACTCGTTACATAGAGAGTTCTGCGCAAAATGAAAGTTAAGTGTGCTTGATCGTTCACTCAGGAAATAGATAACTGCTTTCAAGAAAAACAACACCTTGGAATCCAGCACCGTGTTCACATATTCATCGAAGCTCTTGTGTTTTGTCAATACACCACTCCTCAGAGGACCGTGGCACAACAGCCCAGAAAAAACATGGGAAAATTTCTGAAGTGTGCAGCAACAAGAATGCAGCTCATCAGGCCCAAGGATCAGCCACTGGTCGAAACATTTTACCTGTTCCTGAAGAAGTGCGCCGACTGGCACAGTCAGAGCTGGTGGCTCGCTACTCTTGGAAGTCCTCCTCCGTTTCGCAGGGCCGGAGGCCATGGCACTTGACAACAGCAGATTGACAGCGTTGCTATCAGCACAAAAACCATTGAATCAAACATCAATCAGCCACAACTCTGTTCCTCACAAAAAGTGCAGTGGAACGGTCCAACAATTTTGAGTGGAAGCATGGCCACCCAATTGGTCACTAAAATTACGCAAACAGCTTTTGTTGAAACGCACCTCCAGTTAAGAGTAGAGCTGGAATGAAAGTCCACTCATTTTTTCCAAGCAACTGCAACACTTCTGTTTTGAGTGGAATCCTATCAAAATACCACTCAAAACATACAAGAATGTTTTGGGGAAAATATAAATATAATATATGGTTATAGTGTATTGACATTGCTGCATGTATCTACTAGAAAGCGAAAAGGTTAAAACTACTTCGCAACATTAGGGTTTAGGGGCTTAGGGTTTAGGATGCCACAAAAATTTTGAGTGGAATTCTATCATCATTCCACTCAAAGTTTTTTCATTAATCCAACTTCTTAATCAAAAAATTCACCCCTAAATGTCCATGCCGCGCCCAAATTTTCTGAACTTTTTGAGTTTAGGGTTTAGGGTTTACCAGATTGAGTGGACTTTCCGTGGACCATGATGGCAGCCAGCGTCACTTTGCAAAGCTTTGCTTCACAAAATCACCCCTGAAAACCCAGTGACCCTCACAAAGACTGGATTGGTCGCACCCCATCGTTTCGAGTGAAAACCAACTAGGATTCAACTCTAAACCTGCCTACAAACATAGCTTTCCAGATAAGGTTAACAACACATTGGGTCATGTTGGAAACACAACTTTTCAACTAGGTTTTTAAGTGAAATCCAACTAGAGTTCAACTCATACATCAGCTGGGTGCGGTTGGCAGGCTTTGTGAGGAGATAGATCGTGGACCGCTGAAATTTGTGTAGAACAACTTTTCACAAAATAGATGGTTGGTGGTGGTGAAAGCTGTATCACACATTAAGTCTATTTACTATTGAGTTCTAAAAAAGTTGAACGACTAGTCCACATCCTGTGTCAACCCGCACTAAAATACCTATGAATCTGCAATCACCGCGTCAAATGATTCTTTGACTATGGCGAAGGCCTGCTCCCACGGCAGTCCAGCTGCCCACAAACGCGACGCTGCTCTGTACATATGATGCGAACGACGCTTGGACTTGTATTTGTCCAAGTGATCCTTCTTCAGACCCTCTGCTTGCATCGCCAGGATGTTGTCAGCCTTAATGTGGAAAATATCAAGATATCTTTTCTTTCCTGTTGATAAATATCAAATCGCAACTTGGCATTGCATGGATTTTTTGTGGGGTATGTGTGGCTGTCTATTGTCTAGAAACCGGATCGAGGTCATAGCCAGTCGCATTGACCCCCATGCGCTGGCATCCTCGTCCGACTGCAGGGCCGTCCGTTGGGAAGATCCTGGGTTCAGAATAGACATAGCTTTGGGGTTAAAGGATAGATCATTACCATGATGGAACATTGTTGCCCAGGCACGATCCAAGCGGCGCCAACATCTCGCGGGGTGCATCACCATTGGCGAGCATGTCAAGATAGTCAGCAGCATCATGCACTTCATACGGAAAGCGTCCTGAGTTGCGCAATATGATGTTCTGTGGCTCTACCAAGACTGCCAACACCAAGAAAACTCCAAGGTTAACAACTTCAAAGCGTCGCATCAATGCTGCAAACTTCTGATAGTCGTGCGCAGTCTTGGGGTCCAGTGTAGACTCGCTCGCAGCAACTCAGCTGCCAGGCACAAGTTGAACACAAGAAAACATATGTCACAAGCCAGTACTTCAAAGTGATACAGTAAGTTAGTCCAAGTCCATCGAGTTTCAGTTTCGTTTCCAAAACGGCACCCCGCAGATAATATGAACCCCATCGCCTTGGGAGCGACTCCCCATGAAAACTTTTTGGCGTAAATTTCCACTTGGGTTGGGTCACCCCTAAGTCCCAGTTGGCCCCTTCAAAGCAGTGGTCTAGGGCAATGGATGTAAGACTTGAGGCTGGCAATTTTCCGCTTGGTTTCGGCTTTGGAGCTGGGTGAATTTCTTAGTATTGACAAGTGTTGAAACCGGCAGAGCCAGCCACAGTCTATGAACCTCTATAGAATTAAAAATAAGGAAAAATGCACAAAAAATGCAACTGCCAAATGTAACTTTTTCAGCTGTTTTTGTGGTGTTCTCAGTCAACTACCTTGTCTTGAGGGAAGTTCAGCGGTGAACCACTTCAAGAGCTTTGTCAGTCAGCCAGAATTGTGAATTAAGCAAGTCACATTCCCTTTTGAGCCCTCGTTGGAAAATGTTACCGTTCCTTATCTCTGCTCCTGTTGAGCCAAATATCCGGTGAACGTCTCGAGCTACCTGCGGAAAAGATACACCAATTTGCGACGTTCCCACATTCTAGCGCTATGTTAGGCAATATGGAAGCTATGTTCGGCCACGTTGGGGAGGGGGTGACTTCTGGGGCTATGTTCAATGGAAGTACCTACCTTGACCCGTTCCTGGAGCATGACTGCAGTCTTTGAGCCCTCCCATGCGGTGCCGGCGGTTACCGTCGCGAAGCGACGTGAATAAAATAATAAAAAAGTCAACATAAATTAAGAGCCTACAATGAGTATTGAGCGCTTAGGTCGACAGAGCCCGCGACAAACATATGAAAAAACATGAAATTTGAATCAAATTTGCTGTGCATTTTTTAGAAATATGAAAAAATGCAATATTGATTTCACATTTTTTCGTAATTTTTAAATATATGAAAAATTGTATAAATTAAGGTCGTACTTTTTTTGTTTGTTTTGTGTTTTCGCATTTTTTTCGTATTTTTTTCGCTTTTTTTTCGCTTTTTTTTCGTATTTTTTTCGTATTTTTTGGGCATTTCGTATTTTTTCGCTTTTTTAAATATTTCGCATATTTTTCACATTTTTTTGTTTTTTCGTATTTTTTCGTATTTTTTCGCTTTTTTTCGCATTTTTTGAATTTACAAAAACAATGTAAATGTCAAATCGTATTTTTTCGCATTTTTTGAAAATGTAAACTTTGGGCGGTTTCCAGCGCTCTTGTTTGAAAAAATACAAAATAGACAAAATGCTGCCCATTTTTTGCCATAAAGGTCTCAACGTTTAGGGTTTAGGGTTTGAACTTGCACAATGGTTATGGCAAGCTCCCCATGAACACTCAAACCTCTAACTTGACAAGGCTAGCGGCTAATTAAACGCTTAACCGGCTTGACCAGAAGAAGGAGGAATGCAATTCAAAGTTGGTGTGGGCGAGGGTTCTTGGGGGGTGGGGCGAGTGAAGACTTGTCTCGTTTTAAGTTTGAAGGAGCAAACCTAAGCGCCATATCCCTAGCCCTAGGTCCTAGGTTAAAAGGATGATCACAACAAATACAAGTTCCCCTTTCTGTTGCAATTTTTGCGGGTTTGTTTGTTGGTTTGGTGACAACACCTAGAATCCCCATAAGAGAGCTCACCAAAATGTAACACTTTCCTTTGAATGCACTCTTTACATTTTTCAACATACACTTTCATAAAAACAAAATGTGAATTAAGCAAGTCACATTTTTCAAGGTGCCTGTTATAAAAATCGCATTTCAGGGTCGCATTTTTATCATATTTTTATCATATTTTTAATTCATGTAGAGGCCTATAGACTGTGGCTAACTTGTTGGTTTCAAGACAAGTGACCTGGGGACCCGTTTTTTGATCTAAAAAACGGGCCCCCAGGACACTTGATAAAAGTGAACCCAAAGTGGAAAATTGCCACTTGAGGGGGGCAAATTCCAAAATGTTAAACATCAACTTTAATCAACGAACAAAAAACTGTTGATTTCTCGTGTTGGGCTGGCGCTGGCAGTGAGCTTTAAACCAACATGAGACATGTCTAGAATTTGATGTTTCAATGTCTACAACATCACACGAAAACACGAAAGGCTCCCACTATTCTAGGTGCATTGTTGGCGCTGATCCAACCTACGAGGAAACTGCCAGCCAACCAGCTAATAAGCAAGCAAACAAACAAACAAAGAAGCAAACAAACAAACGTTACACGCAAAGTCAACAACAAACGGCATACAATGACCAAAAGACAAACGAAGGAGCACAGAACACGCAAACAATCACACACCCACTGATAGCAAACACAAACAAAGATCACACACTGTAGTCAAGAATAGGCCGCGGCGCCTTCTGGAGATCCCCGCAACCTTGCAGAAACACACGCGGGAGCATAAAGGAAGACTTTCTTCTTGTAGTCCACGTCAGACATGTATTGCTTCGTCCTGCCAGCAGTGGAGCTGACAGTCCGTCTGACCCTTGACATGTAGTAAACAAATCAAAGCAGGTTTGGATGCGGGTAGGCGCATGCAAATGAACAACTCGCAACATGTAGGCAAAACAAACGCCTCAACAGGATATCGTTGCCGTGAGTGTCAACAACTCCGCGTTTTCTCCAAAAAGCTCTGCAAATGGAAGCTTCATCCACAACTCCTGGCGCTTGAAAAGCAAAAAGGATAAACCAAGGCGGGTCAACGCGCAGGGGACCAAGAACTCCAAATAACTACAACGCAACACAAGCGCAACGTCCCTCGCGCGAACTGCCTCGCACGTCTTCAAATCTGTCAAAGAAGAATGCATGGGGGGCACCTGGCCCCCCAATTCCTTTAAGGTGGTTGCAATGGAATCCAATTTGCAACCACTCTTTCCTGGGCGAGAGAATGGCTCAAACCCTAAACATTGACTGCGCAACTCAGCTCAAACGGCAGCAGAAGTCTACTACTTTGAAGCGTTCAACACATTACCAAAACCATTGCATTGCAACCAGTGTACCAGGCGCGAACAACATCAATCTTCCGAACATCACGCATGCTTTCAAGAGGGCGTACAGAAGCATTGGCCAAATACTGGCAAAGTGCATTCAAGAACTGGTTTGGGGTGCGCAACTCTGTCTGGACTTCGAGGAATGCACCGAGCAATGAAAAGAACTGATCGATGTCTTCATGGCTGTGCCCGGAGGCACAGCACATGAGACGCGCATTCCTCACGCGGTGGCGAGAGGTGAGGAGGGCGAGATACCTGCAAATTGAGTTTGACTTCAGCTCCTTGCTGCAGTTATCCCCCTGTATGTGGAGGGAATACTCGCGTAAGTCGATGACAGTCGCCAGCTTCTGTAATGCAATCGATAGCAACTCAATTGTCCAGTTGGCGCCCTTCACAATGTGGCCTTCAGAAAATGCCACCATCACCAAGTGGCCATGGGCCAGAAGCCCCGTGCACCCCACGCATGGCCGCACCATGCCAGAGAAAGCTTTGCTTCCAAAGATCTTCGACCGTGGAATCATCCATTTGCTGTGATCCATAGAATCCAAGATCAGTGTGAGGATCCGCTTGCCATCTTGGTCACATCCCAGGCGGCTTAAAGCCCTGGCGTTCCAGTAGACATTTCGGTCGCGGAACTGTCTCTCCATGCGGTTCCCCCACAACTTGGTCTGCGCTTGGCGAGCGCTCTCATTGGAGCCCAACTTCCGAATGATCTCCTTGTGCTGAAAGCACGTTGAGCATTTCCCATGCTGGGAGGGCGCACGAACCCGAAGCAAATTCGAGAAGCTCTCTTCCCAAACCTTGGAATCACTCCAAGTAATAGGGTTATCATTCAATGACCAACTCTGCAACAACCTCTTTCGTTGATAGGCAAAAAAACTTGGGCATCAAACGATTGAGAATTATTAGAAGAACCTTGAAACCATTCACCACGGTCACGTCCCAATGTCAAGCGACTCGGCAGAAGAGCTTGAAGCTTACTTGGCAGAGTTCATTCCGTGCATTGAAGAGCCGCAGCCAGTCTACATAAGAACCCGGGGGAAGAAGCCTAAGTTCCTGTCCTTGGGATGGTGTGAGCTTGGTGTCACGTTTCTTCATCATCCTTGGTCTTTTTCCCTTCACCCGCCGGAATCGCAGACTCTTGTCTGACTGAGCCCGGTTGTTGTGAGCTGAAGATACCTCAGGCATTGGCTCCGAATGGCGCACGTACATCTCGGTTAGGAACTGGTGCACGAGCTCTCGTTTGTGACTCTGACTCTGGCCTGAGTTCACTAGCGCACGCCCAGCTTTTCGCAAGCGTCCATCCAAAGGGCAAGTAAAGTCGCCTTGCTTAAGCCCCGCGCGCAACCTCAACAATCGACTTGAACCTATGCCCAAGAGGTGGCCCAAACCTTTCAAGCACACTCGGCGCCCCAGCAAATGGAGCTTGTTGGCCGCAGCATCAGCTGGCCGCTGCGTCACAGGGTCCAATTGTGCCAAGATGTTAAAAACCTGAAACGCCAGAAATGATTCTGAACGCGTTTGCTTTTGAAGGCTTCCCAGCTAATATGGGAAAATCATGACGTTGAATAACAACAATGTCAAAGGCCCACATGCTTTTGGCAAAAGAAATGCAGTCAGAGTCAATGCTACTTCTGACAACTGGCAAACAGTCACTACCTGCCCCAAAAATGTTATATAAACCACGCCGTACAAACCAAACTCTTCGTAACATCTGAACACACATTGTGGAAGGCAACAGGCGCCATACCTCTCTGGGAATCTTGCTAAGTAACCTTTCTGTCAGCGTCTTCCTTGGACAGCTGCACTAGTTCCTTCGGCAAAGAAGTCAACGCTGTAAACTGCCTGTCTTCCCGGAACTTGGAGTAGCAACTGGCAATCTGGAGTTTCTTCGCTTTGACGGCACTGGGACACCTTTTAGATACCAACTTGCTGACATGCGCCACCATCAAAGCTGGATCTTTGGCGACCAGATGCAGGCTTGAAGCTTTCCGCTTTACTGGCCCTGCAGGCTTGGCATCAGCCTTGCTACCACTCGAAACGAAAGGCTGACGTTTCCCCTTGGGGGAAGCAGCTGCATCTTCATCGTCAGACAGGGCACTCACACTGACCAGCATGGGCCACAGGCCAGAAAACAAGTGCGCAGCATACTTACTATTCTACTACGACCTGATGTTGGGCCTAGAATAACAACTTAACAATGTTGAATGTGTCTTGCCAACTGCTATGGGGAGAAACAGAGCACTGCACACACATGACAGTGAACAAACAGCAGGGAGTCAACAAAAGCCATTTGTTCCTGGCCGCGATCACGAAATAGTTCAGAGGGAAGGAAGAACAGGACATTCAAAGTTGAATGTCAAGGCTGTTCACCAGCTACAAAAAATATACAACAACAATATAATATATAGTATAGAACTAATATCCTTCTATTTAAAATTGGAAACTAATTTACTGACGGCTGGCTTGGGAAGAAGCCAGGACGCTTGCGAACGAACAAACTAGCATCACTGCGCCCACGAGGACTGCGGCTGCGGCTCTTCGACGTTGGTGGTGGAGGCTTGCATGAGGCACCACCTACTGCACAAAACGATGATCCACTACTGACAGCAAGCAAGTTTTACCCACAACTACTGACATCAAAGGAAAGCAAACTGAAGGCTTGAGGAGTTTGTCAAGGACCTTGGGAATCGTGAAGGTCCTTTGGAACAGCAGGGTCCTGCGCAACAAGTGAAGACCAATGCATTTTGGGCAGTGATAAATTCAAAAAGAACAGTTCTTCAATTGTATAAGTTCACAGTCACTGGCCGGGAAATGGTTGGGCATGCGCCCAAAAAACATTGAATGAGAACTCCTGTGGCTCTGCTAGTAGTCGTGACTCCCTCCTGGCATCAAATTGAAAGCAACGTTACTTGACTTATCCCTATTCTACTGCTTTGCTCCACACAACATCTATGTGTCAAATCCCTAATTAAGTTAGGAAAGTAATATAGTTCACAACGTGCTGGGAGCCTTGCCTTGGATAATAGGGTGTGTCCAACTTCGCAGAATCACCCTCGACCTGCGAGGTGAAAGTTTGTGGGAAGGAAGATTTCTCTTTCGACACATGGCCTGATTGGAAAGCTGCTTGTCGGGCAAAATCTCTGGGTCCGACTCTAGATGAAACTCAATCTCACCAGACTCATGAGGCTCCTCCAAAAAAGGTCAAACGATCTGGAAATCCACGACTTTGAAACAACCTCAACTATTCTGACGCTGAATGCTCTGACAACTCAGTTCAAACATTGCGTTCTTTCTTGGTACGATTTGAACTCTGCCTCAACAGGTTTGACGCGCCTGACATTGACAACTGACTCGGTTCGTTGCACGCCGCATAGGTGGAGAAGCACCGAGGACAAGAGTGGCTTCAGAATCTGAATCATTGACACGGGGGGCCATCCCTCCACAACAACTAATGTGACAACAGTCTACCACTTGAGAGCAATCTGTGAAGCAAGGGCAAGGACTGCGTTGCACAGACTGGCAACGCCTCATGAACACAAGAAACTGGCAGCATAATTAAGGACCAAGGCGAAAGCGCATGGACTGTTTCAAGCCCATGCCAAAGATCTGCAGGACTCAAGCTGCAGGGACTCATTGGTTCAGGTTCAGGTGCGACACTGTACGCCGAATTAGAATTGAAGCTGCGCAGGAGGCACCGTAAACAATGAAGTGGCCTCTAATAGGATGATTGTTGATGGACACTAGGACCATTTCAACATGACAGAAGCACCAGCGCCCACAGCTTGCCAAATTATGAGTATACTACCAGCCAGGGCCCATCAAGGGTTTGACTGAAGAGAATGGCGCAACAAATGCATCCCAAGTCTTGCGCAGGCGGGCATGACAATGTTGCCCAAACATTTGATGCGAGACTGATCTTCAGCGTCACTGTCACCAACCAGCCACTCATGCACGGGCCTTCGCCCGCAAGGATTCCAAGGTTGTGCGCGGCGGTCAGCATCTCAGCAGAATTCATCAGAGCCACATCCTGCACGCAATCAAAGCCAGAACAAAAGAATGTCTAAATTAATCATTGATCAGTCAGGCCTCAAAGCGGCAATCGCGCTTTGAAGCGAGGAGAAACACACGCTCCCGGTATACCTGGCACAACTTAAATTGCCAATAGGCCCGGAATTGAAGCGTACCTGCTGTTAATCAGTCTGAGGATCTCACGTTGATTCCCACCATATGACCAGTCACGCAAGTCCAGCGCAGTCGGAATCCACGTCGTTGAAATTCCTGGTGTCAATACCACAGCAGCGTGAGAACACCTTCTAACATGATCTAGAACCTTTCCTCCATGATATAAGACATCATGCCAATCGTTTTGGCTGACAGCAAATGCGATACGTTCTCAAGGAGGGCCCACTTCCTCAAGCGTTTTCACAAACGGAAAGAAAAAAGTCAAGAGAAGGGTAACGCAAAGCTAGCAAAAAACTAACTGAAGCGCAAATGCGAAGCAATCGCGGTAGCTGGTCAATCACCCTGAAGACCTCTGCAATGAGACCGCTTCTCGGGTCATCCAGGCCTTGCATCAAGCCTGCTTTGCAAATTCCCTAGGCAGCGCGACGACGGATTGGAACAATATGTCGATTGAAATGACACCAAAAAGTGCAACCAGCACAGCGACAGTCAATCTGCAACTGCATTGCCAGGATGTTCAATGTAACAGTAGTTACCTTATATTAAATTTATAGCCCAAAGAACTTGACATGGAAACCCAGCAGTCATGGACTCGGCAGTCTGCTTCTCATACTCGGTTGGTTCATAAACACAGACATCTGGATAAATTGGCCCTGGCGGAATCAAGTTGTCCCGCATCCGCGCCGCCAACACTGCTTTGCAGTAGTCATCTGCCTCAACCTGACATGGGCAAAGGCTTTCACTGAAAAAAGAAGTGAGCTATTGAACATTGGTTCTCAGGGCTTCGCATATGCGATGCTGCGGGTAAACCTTTCCACAAACAACAAAAAGAACATAGAATCAGAACAGACTGTTGTCACCCGCCATCACACGGCCAAAAGTTTAAGGCTGGAACTCACGTAGGCCCAGTTCCAGGCCAGCAACGCCCGAGAACAGCGAAATGGATGGCGTCAGCTTTCCCTCACAAGGAGGTCGCACAAATCCATCCAAAGAAAAAAGTCTTTGAGTTTCCAACTGGGACATCTGGGAAAAGGTTAGCCATCTGCGCTGCATCTACAGCCCCCTCATCTGGAGATGTCCAACCGGCTGGCAAACCTCAATCATAGTAGGATTTTGGGGAGACATCCATTGCCAAACAAATCTTCAAAGGCATGGGACTGTGACTCAAATGTCTTGTTGCAAGGAACCAACCAGCCATTCTCTAAAATATGGCGGAATGAACTTCAGTGTCTTCCGTCTGATCTGATGGTCCTTGCAAGCACGCTTGAACTTGTCCCACCAGAAAATCTGCGTTGCCAGGTCCTGCAAAATCATATGGTAGGAAATTCAGAGGCCAAGAAACAAAGACCAACTCTATTCTGGGTTGAACTGTGATCACTCCACCATGAACGAAAAGAAGCTGATGTCCTGCTTCCCGCGAAGCGAGAGATAGTTAGTGCGCGCACGAGAAGTGCTCGAGAAACACCCTGAGCGCGTGGCACGAATTGAATGGGGGTGACTTGCGGATGGCCTGCGTTTATCATATGTCAAAAAAAACATAAACTAGGAGTTGAGGAGCCCACGCAGCGTTCCAAATGTCCCCATAATGAGTGGCTTGGTGACAAAACGGTCTGTCTTTGGGTTCTCTTTCTTGACCTTCTCCGGAACCTTTGCTGCGGAAAACAATGGCGCAGGCAAGGACTAAGACTACCAACTTCCCACCCAACCCAAACTGGTCTCAACTCATCGCAGCGAAGAACCAATCTAATCTTCATAGGTTCAGCTCGCGGTCGGCACAAAGGAGTGAATCGTTCTAGGCGCCCGTCACCCAAAACAATGCCGTTCTTTGGAAACTTGCTGGCCTGCCACGCCGCTCGAAATCAAAAAGAACTGAAAACTCGCTGCAACAATGCAGTACCGATTCTAAGTCTTGGGTCCTTACAATTAAACGTGAAACTATCAGCGATAATCTTCAGCAGTGAAGAAGTCACCCAAACACACATTCAATGAAGTACACTCGCCTCAGGTGTCTTGATGTCTGGTGCAGGGCCAGTGCTTTTTGGGGACATGCCGCCAGCCATGTCGTCACTCAGCGCGGCGCAGCAAAATCTGGAAGAATTGCCCAACAATACATCAGCAAAACATTACATGGAATGTAGCGCACACATACTACACACCCACCAGTGCTTCACCTTTTGATTTTTCACACATTGGCCATCTCAGCCCCGAGCTCACTCAGAACTTCACAGTTGCCCAGCATGGCAACGAGCACGGGCCACGACGGCCGACGGGTTTGACTGCACTTGGCCAGTGACGCCACGGGCCACGTTGAATGAGTCGACGACCAATCACGGGAAATCGGCTGACAATCTCTACCAGTTCCAAACTCAGTGTGTTCTCGCGACTTTGATGTCCCTACTGTAGTTTGGGAGGTTCACTGTGTTCATGGTTAATACAACCAGGTTCCTCCAAAAAGTAGTGATTGGGTGGCGGGCACATCCACCATCAACAAATGAGGATCCCTCCACTATAATAGACCCTTGCCGCACTAAATGCATTGCGCCCAATTGCGCGCGGTGTCATGTCACACGAAAACTTAAACCACACGTTGTAATGTGTTTGTGGAATTGTTCGTTATTATTATTATGTTGACTGCTTCAGATATGGACGTTAATATTTTTTGCTCTGTAGGACGACGCAGTCTCAGTCAAGTCTGCGGCGTCATGGTCAGCAGAGTCTGCAGCGCTGCCATACAACGATTTTGTCGCAAAACACAGGCATTGCTGCGTGTGTTTCGGGTTGGCAGTGGAGCAGGCTGACATTAGCGATGGAGATGGGCTAGCAGGGGGCAGGCAGTGGAGTAGGCTGACATCATAGCATTGATAATGGCCTCTAAGCAGCACAAACAAACAGGAACCCCAGATGCAAAATGGAACCCCGGAAGCAAGGCAAGAGCTTTAGATATCTTCCGGCAGGGCGTCGTACAATCTTGCACACTCGGTGCTTGGCGGGAGCACTACCGTTGGTGGGGTGAGTGCTTCCAACTTGTCGGTTTTTTCCTGGAGTTCGGTTTATGCCTCTGGGATGCCAAGGCAGATAACTTTGGGATCAGCGTGCGCAATTCCGACTTGTTGCTGGTGATAGATGTCTGGCCTATCGGGAAAGGGAACAGCAGAAGCCAGATGGCCCTTTTATGCGACAAATGGCGAACCAATTTTGCGCGCACTTTCGCGCCCAAGTCCTGCAGCCACATTTGGAGAAGGTACTGCAAGCGATTGCAGCCGTCTTCGCGTACAATCCCACTCGGACGACCTTGCATGGCGAGTGGAGGCAAGCAAGCGGATCGCCCTCTTCCGGACGCGGACGACTGTTAGTTGTAACGCGGTAGTTTCTTTTCAAGAGTTTGACGACGTGCCGTTTGGTCCGGTTCTGCGCATGTTTTGTTTTCATTTTCTGCGCTGAGAGATTCTAACATTGATGGTTTGTTTTCATACATGGTAGTTTCATGTGCAAAACATTCTGGCCACTGCCCAATACATGCCCTTCTGCACCGTCTGGTACAGGAGAAGGGTTGCCGTTTAGTTGGCCCAAGAAGGCCCACCCAGGAGCCTTATCAGAGGCAGGACAAGAGCGCACACCATGGCTCACCAGGTGGGCGCGCGCCACCTTCGGGCAAGGGTGTCTCTCCGTGTTGCCGCACTTGGAAGGAACATGCAAAGCACTGTCCCTGCCTGGTGAACACTTGTTCCAAGCTAGCCGTATTCTTCCTAATCGCATGCGCCCTGTCATTTTCATGCTTTTGGGAAAGCCAAAAAGGATGCTCCCAAAGTTCTCGAAGAGTTGGCACAACTAGGGTGGGAAGCTTTGCCGATTGCGCTGTTGGGGATGCCACACTACCCCGCTGCTTGGGTTGTTGACACCTGGAAACCGATAGGGGGATGCTCCTTTACGGGTAGTCCAACCGCACTGGCAGGCAACAGTGCATTTCGCTTTTGCCTCCTAATGCAATGGCACCCACAAGTAGCAGATCCCCAACATGCACCCTTGGGGCACGGCACCCCGCCGGACCCAGATGTGGAGCCTGTAGCACCCTTGCGGGAAACAAACTCAGAGCTCTTGGTTCGACAGCTCTTGCAGGCAGCCACGGACCAGCACTCCCAAGAGTGTAGGTCACAGGCGGTCAACAAACCGACTTCTTCGGGGTTGGATCCGCAAATGCAGCAGCCCTGCCTCTTTGTCCCATGGAAAAGGGCTGCCGAGCTAATTGGCATCTTAGCGGTACAGGCAGTGCCACTGCCCAACTTGCGCGAAGGAGTTTTGCATGCAGTCAACCTCCCAGAACCCCAGCAGCAAGAGTTCCGAGCGGCCTACACTGATGCCGTTGAGTCCATCCCCACCCTTGGGGAATCAGTTGAAACCCTAGCGCCGTTAATCCTGGAAGATCGGGTTAAAAGGCCAGCCAGCACCGTCTATGGGCACTGGTCCTGAAGCACATGGCGGAACATCATGGTTTCTGGCTCACAACCGCCACTGCTCCCCCCCTGAGTGTGTACAGATTCATTGCGGAGGCCTTGGAGGAGGCGCCTTGGGCGGGTCTGATGCCCCCACCTTTGATTGCACCAACCCGAGAGTGGATGGCACGTGCGTCGGAGGTGTCATGGAGCTGGGCCCTTTCTCAGGGCACCTTTTTCTTCTTTTTTCCCCTTCTCTTCACCTCCTCCCAGTCATCACCAGAAGCATCTGGTTCTTCCTTGCACTGGGTCTGGTGGCCTGGCAGCACCACCCAAGTGCAATGGCAATGGAAAAAAGAAACACTTGGCAGGCCTGAGCTGGATGCAAGCCCACTTCCTGCCAAGAGGCCATGGGGTGGAACCAAAAGAAAATGCAGAAACATTAAGCCAGTCCTTTGGGCTCTGCATCTTGAGGCTGTGCCCTTGCCTTGGCCACTGCACCTGGCAAAGTCTAGGCTTTGAGTTTCCTCCATCAAGACTGCAGGCCTTTGGCTGGAGTCTCTCGCTTGCGCCGGTTGACCGGCCGGGGGAAAAAATCACAGGGGTAGCAGCTGGGGCCACTACTTGTCTCCACGAACTAGCTATGCTCATTTCGCTCACTGTGCAGCCATGCAGGCGATGGCAAGAGCTTGGGTTCGGGCGGGCGTCAGTCCTCTATAGGAGAACCCAGATCATGTTAGAGGCAGCGAGGCTGGTGCCGGCGCACAGGAGGTTACCTCATGTAACGTTCCTCAATGGGCTCTGGTGGAAACTTTTAGCACTGCAGCCGGAGCGCATTATTGCGTGTCTCCCGAACCTGCAGCCGAGTAGCCGTAGCATCAGTGCAGACGAGCTGTATTGCCCTGCAGAATTTTGCATTGAAGGCTATAGCGCGGGCAGCTACACAGGAGCTGTCCTATTCCTAGTCCTTCGCCGGCTCTTTCCCACATGTCGACTCTCAGCCAAGCTTGGAGCCGTGGCGATGCCTAAAGGTGTTTTTGCAATGTTGCAAACCAAGGCAATTCCTGGCCGATGCAGAATCCATCTTATCCATGCAGAAGAGGACTTACTATGTGATTGGCAACCCAGTCAATTCGAGCGACATGTTATCGCGCATAGGCTAGATTACACAGTCGTTAGTGGATCTGACAAATGGATGGGGGCTTCCAAACACCAATACCTCCATTGGTTACGGTGTCAACTCCCGTTGGGACGCCATGAACTAGCTCACCTCAAACTCAGACACCCTGAAGTCATACCTGTCAGAGATAGGATGGCTGCGCCGCTGCGGCTCGCTTCCTGGGTCCGCTTTGAAACTGTCATGGATCGACACCAGTGGAGCACAGCGATTGCCCTGCTCGTACCTTCCATCCACCTCCCTGACGATGCACTGTTGGCACTGCTCAATCAGTGTGTACCGGATCAAGGAATCACATCGATGGAAGAGGCCCAAGCGCTTCTCCTGCGTAACTTCAGGGTTGGGGGGTGCTCAGGAAAGTGAATGTACCAAATGGCTCACTGCAGTCGCTAGAGATCTCCTGCGGCCCATCCCTTTTCGGGAAGTCTTCGTGATCCTTGCCCTGTTTCTGCCACAGCTCCCCTTTGCCGAAGGAGCCCAACTGGCCACGCACCTTTGGACCAGTCCCGTCGTCCGTCGCCAAGATACAATAGTGCAGGTGACTCCAGTCGCCCAAGGACTGCGAGACATGGATGAGTATCGTATTGCCTTCCCAGCCCACTCAGGGGCGTCCATTTTCTGTGCACAAGAGCCCACCGAGCAGCAGTATCGCCAGTTGTTCAGCATGCCGTCAGACAAAGTCCATGTTGGATGCCAAGTGGGTAAAGTCTATCGCATCGTAGTGCGAGAACATGCAGAGGCACTCGCCCTGCTAGGGGTTCTGCTAGAATACACGACACAACCTAAAAAGAGGTCTAAACAAGGAGGGGAAGAAACCCTCGAAGAGTCAACGGCCTGGCATAGCAGTCCCAGAGCATGGGTCATAGCCGTGATCCCAGTCCCAGATGCGTTCGCTCCACTGCCAACACCAGGTGAGCTTGGCATGAACATTGACACCAAGTGGGGCCTCCCCGCTTGCATGAGGAGACTTTCTCCCCAAACCACGTCGCTGCAAATCCTCAATCTAGCTGAAGTAGGCAACACGGCCTCAGCGGACCACCTCTTACAAATGGCAGCAATGCCGCTGGAACACAAAACCACTGCGCTAGGGATACCCTATGCGCGTCCAGTTGCCTATCATTTTGATGGTGCAGAGGCACTGCAGCAAAGCCTTTTTTCGTTGTTTGCACTGCTGATTACGGGGGATGCCCCAAGGCATTGTCCATCGGCCACTGTGCTAAGCTGGAAGCTGTGCAAAGCTGCCCGCACTGACAGTGCCCATATCATGTCGGTAGCATTTTCCTTGGCAGCTGCTCTACAAACAGGAAGGTCCACGCTAGCTGTTGCAGGCGTCTTTGGTGCGGGGAAAACGAGGTCCCTCACATTCCTCTTGGTTTGGTTAGCCTTAACAACCAACCTCAAAATTGGAGTGGTCCATAAAGAAAACCCGGCTGGTCGAGCCATCACTAAGCTCCTCGGGTCGCTTGCCTTGGACAATGAGCAAGCAAAACTCTTTGTAAGGGCTGTAAGCCGAGAAGAACACATGGCCAACGCAGCTAGTACGAGGTATGACATAGCCATCCCCAAGGCCAAAGTTGTGATTGCAACCACTGGACTAGTGTGGGAACAAAAGGCGCATATGCACTCGGCGCTGAGGGTACACATGGAACAAGTTGACATCCTGGTAGGGGAAGAAGCGCAGCAAGATATGGATCTCAAGTCTGCGTTCGTCCCGGCCATTCCACGGCAACCGTTCCTCCGGTTACTCTTTGGAGACCCAAAGCAAAGTCCTGGAGGAGTGGCAGATCCTGCGCTATCAACCAACGCCATGCACCGGTGAACAGCGCAGTGCACAAGATTACACTTTCGAAGCCTTGCACCGAGTGTACTTTTATGACGCATGGAGAGTGCAGCCAGTCCTAGATGCCCCTGGATCTGAACTCGTCCTGCCACCGCAACCAGGCCTTTTAGTGCATGGCTGTTATTGGCCTCAGCCAAGTGCAACACCTGATGTCCTCTCTGTCTCTGACCGTGAGAGCAGCCCACAAAGACCTTGGCAAAGTCGACTTCAGCACACCAGAAGGCCTCCTTGCAGGCCTCGGATATGCCATCACGAGGCCTTTTTTTTTGCACGGGTAGGGGCGCTATGTGTGCCGAGAGGCACAAGTCACCGAGACGAATTCGTATGGGGAGTACGAGGAATGAGCCTGACTGACACGACCAGCAGAACCAAACCAAACCCCAAAACCAAAAACCACCCCAACAAACCAACAACCAACAACACAGAACCAAAGGGTCAGACTCAAGTCCGTACGAGTCTAAAAGAGCAAAAGGTGCGGATCCGAGGACCAACACAGAAGTGAAACGGGGCGATGAATTCTTCTCAAGCCGCTCTCAGTACAGGACGTCCAGGGCAAAACTGCATTCTGATGCAATCTGCTTTTAGGCGGGAATGTATCCCAACGGTGCACAGCGTATGCATATGCATGAGCAAACTGAAAGCGAGGGTGAGGTGCAAATCAGGTTCGGTTGGGTCCATGCGAGGCAAGGCACTGCTCAACTTGTATCAAAGAATGCGTGCGCGCAAACGACCTTGTAGGTAGTTTCCTGGTAACTAAAACCGTGGCAATAGCACTTCACCCCTGCGAGGAAAATTTCAGCATGCTCGTGTCTTGGTTCGTTCCTAGCGCACTTGGGGTGTCGATCGAAGGACAGATAGGAACGACAAGGGGCGTTAAAGCCTCCCAGCTAACTGGAGCATGAGCTTTGGCCTAACGAGAGGTGGAGGAGGTTCCGAATTGATCCCTGGCATCTACTTGTGCCCTTGCAATCATTCCACTTGGCTGCAATTGCTTTTGCACGTGCTGCAACTGCATCCAGGACATATTGGTAAGGAAGTCGCAGCAGCAACGTGCCAAGACAAGCGGACGCACGTGAGGGTCGGAGCATCAGCTAGCAAGACACCGCGTGTCGAGTTGTGCCAAAAGAGGTGCGGCTGTAGAGTACGGTCTGTCATGCAAGCCCCATGAACTAAGTGAAACATCTGGGTGAAACGTCGCTATTCCTAGTGCCAGTTTTCTGCACACTGTACCATCCCTGACCACCTCTTGGAAGGCAGCCAGGGGAGCTGGCTATCTACTCAGTGGCGCCGGCAGGGCCGGTAGGAGGGTCGGAGGGGTCGAAAAGCATGGACCTTCTGCAATCCTGCCCTTTGGCCAGTGGTGCTAGTGGTGCTATTGCACAGTTTGCTTTCCCAGCTCATTACATGCTATTTATGAACGTGCCGTATCACTCAGAGTGGCTTCTGCACAACTGATCATGGATTCTTCCCACTCTCTTTGCTACATCTGGCTTGGGAAGAGATCGAATCCACAATGGGAGTGTTAATTTGGTCACTTTTCAAAGGTGTTGCGCTCTACATAGGTCCCCCTCCAAGTTCCTTCTTGCCCGTCCGGACGAGTTTGCAAAGCTGCGTACATTCAGCAAAAGCTCGCTTGTTGATGTATAACAAGGCAGGTGGAGTGTGTAGGACTTCTAATGAGCCACACTTCCTGAAGGCTTCTCTACCAATGCGCCTCAGCGTGTTAGACAGTTTGATGCACTGCAGTTGGGCGCAGCCTGCAAAGGCGCTTCCAACGATTTCCTGAATGCCGGTGCGGGAGATGGTCCCCATCCAAGCCTCAGAGCCAGCAGCACCGTCGGCTGGTACGGTCACCTCCTCAGGCGGAGAGGAGGGGTAGCTGTGACTCACCCAAGCCCCACAATGAGGTGGCGAAGATGGGGAAGAAGAAGCAGCAACGGATGACTCAGTGGTCGAACAACAAGAGGAGCAAGAGGTGACCAGCATATGGGAGGAAATGACTCCTCTTCAGAGTGCTTCCAAGCACAGGGCCTCTTGCAGTCTGCCACGTCTCCTCCTCAGCCTCTCCCTGCGCTCAGACAGATGAACAGCAAGACGCACCCGCACCGGAGCCGCAACTTTGGTGACAGAGCCTGCTGATATCACAGCCCTCCCAAGCGGATTGTCAAGACACCGCACCAACATCCAACACATTGACAAGGTGACGGAGGGGGACTGCCCAAGCAGTTGTCCTTCAGCTGAGCGAGCAGAGATACCAGGCGCACACACGCTGAAAGGTACGAGGCGAAGATGGAGCAGCAAGCATCGCTGGCTCGAGCAGGAGAGCCCACTGATAGAGGTGAACCCAGTGAGACTGATGCCTCACAACAGCAGTCTGAAAAGGAAAAGCCCGCCACCTCCACAGAGAGGGGCAAGGGACCCTTCTGACCGCGGCCCATCGTGACCATGTATTTGCCACACCTACGTGCAGTGGCCGCTGGTCACTGGTAATTGTGATGTGAAGTCCATTTGACGACTTCTTGGAGACTTTGCTAGAGCACAAACCCTCGCTGCCATGCTCTTCGTTCGAGAATTCAGGCCCATCGATAGTCAGTAGTCATCGTTTCACTTGTTTCACCTTAGCACAGAGGAAAGACTACAGGATGGTGGAGACTCGGCCTTTGGGCTGTGGTTGGCGGTTGTTTTTTGTTGTTGGGTTGTCTTTGTCCTTTCCTCCACCATCTGACTGTATTTCCCTTCCTTCAATGATGACCTGGGGGGCCACCATGCCCACACGGCGTCCGTACTCGTGGAAAAAAAAAAGGACCCTTCTGACCGCGGCCACCAAACACAGTGCGGTGAAGTCCAAGGCGGCCAAACTGTTGGCGATTTTGCAGTGCATTGCAGAGAGTATCGAAAGCACTCCAGAACACGGCACAGAAGACGCAAGCCAACAGAGCACTGGTTCAGTTAGCCTGGCTGAAACCCCTGTCCCAATGAGCATCAAGGAAGATCCCCACTCACCGGACGAGGATCCCAGACAAGAGGACGCAGACAAGCACGTCAGCCCTATTGAGATTGCCCTCGGAGAGGAAGGGGACCATGCTGGGCTCGCGGAAGCAGACCTTACGGTACAATCTGAGCAGAGAGCAATGCAAGAATTGTAGTGCTTCCAAAAACATTCAATGCCAAACATGCCAACAAAGGATGGCAAGAGTGCATCAGTGCAGACCCAGCCGGCATTCACAATAGCTGCAGATGCAGCACGGGATGCACAAGCGACACAAGCTGCTGAGCTAGGCCAACCACCAGTGGTGCCCCCTGTTGCATTGTGCGCCAATCTGCCCACTGAATGGCTCCTAGCACGCATCAGCGTCTTTACGCGCCACATCGGTTAGACTCGTACGGACTTGAGCCTGACCTTTTTTGGTTCTGTTTTTGCCGGTTGTTGTTTTGTTGGGGTGGTTTTTGGTTTTGGGGCTTGGTTTGGTTCTGCTGGCCGTGTTTGTCAGGCTCACTCCTCGTACTCACCAAACGAATTCGCTTCGGTGACTTGTGCCTCCCCCTACCCGTGCAGAAGACTTCGACGCCATCTGTGGTGCCATGGCCGCCCAACTGGCTGCCCTGTTTGCGTTTCTCGGAAAAGCCACAGAAGACAGACCAAGCTGAGCTAGCCCTATACGCTGACCCGACTTACTGGCTGTATGGCCTTCTGTCCTTTTGTGCCAAGAGCTGCGAGGCGAAGACAGCAGAAGCAGGAGGAGAACCGGATTTCAGAACAAGCAAAGAAAGAAAACAAGACAGTTCGGCTCCGGCGTTAGAACCCACTCGCAACTCACTTGCACTGATGCAAACAGTCGTCATGTCTTTTGCGCGAGGCCTTTACCTTGGCAAACCTGAGCTCCCCATAGACCATGTGCATGTATATTTCCCTGTTCAAATTGTGCACAAGGTCATTGCGCAGTGTAAGGCGCTAAAGCTTAAAGAAGGCTCACTTACTGCTGCAGAGAGATACAGGCACAATGTGGATAACGCTGCTAACAACCCTTATGTCATCGTGGGGGTCTTCGAAGGAAGATGCTCGCGTGAGCAATACCCCCCCATCCCGGAAACCCCAACCCTGGCGATAGCTTATGAAGAAGGGATGCTTGATGCGAGCTTCGGACAGCTTGTTTTCCTTGCCTCCTTTTATCAGACGAGCTTTCGTGTTGAGGTTCTGCTGTGGCACAAACTTAAGGATGGGATAGCTGACCCACCACTCGACGATCAAACAGCGCCGAGGCACAGTCCTGCCAGGGAGACCCCAACGGATAAGGGACCTAGCCCGAGGAGTAGCGGTAATGCCCCCAAAAGCCCGGATGCAAGGACAGACTGCGCAGATGAGACTGCAGATGAGGAAACAACAGAGGAAGAGAGCTACGTCCCAGCCACGGGGCAAGGATGCTTCTCCTTTGAGATGAGCCTGCTGCAGCGCGCGGCGCAAACCTTGCGAAGCGCTCGGTGGCTGACCACTTTGCGCAGGTCGCGAGATGGCTGCATACGGGGCTCGCCACGACCATCTCGAGGAAAAGTTGGCACCTTTTGTCCAAGCACCGCGCATACACCATTACCCCACTCGCCCTGCTTCGGGTACATTTCGAACTCGGATACCTCTCCACGGAGAGATCAGACAGAAAAAAGCCCCATGCTGCGACGGACGCCCAAAGCCAGACTGTGCGCGACTGGGAATGGCACGTCAACCAAGTCATGCCTGCGGGCTATCTGGCAAGGACCCATCGCTTTCGCATCCAGAGAGAAGCTGGTACTGAGATTGACTTCTTTCGCCTTAGTGGATCGCACAGTTGAACTGCCCAATATAGAAGCGACACTCCGAAATGCAGTGGCATCCACCAAGCCACAAGCCTCTGCGTCCAGCAGTCAGTCAGGCAGGACCACGGTAAAGATGTTTCTGTAACTTAGACACGAACCCAGTTTCTATGGGGCAGTGCCGGTGGGTCCGGCGGTATCCCCGCTCCTTACTAAGTCAAGGGGTAGGGAGCCATCATGTTCAACAGCTAATATCTTGATATCGGACACACCTGCTACTGCTGTAGGACAGACTTCACAGGCACCCGGTTGGGAGGAATAACACTCCGAAGTGGTAAAAGCACTGCAGAAGGAGGTAAAAGCAGTTCATAGGCGCCCCAGGCGGTATCCCAAGATGCTGTCGGATGTATAGGAGAAGTGTGCCACAGGTAGCTACTATTAACCGTTTACCTCAGTGCTACCAATGACCCACCTGGCAGGCAAGGACACTACATGAGAGCTCTGCCCGCACGTTGGCTCAAGGCGCAGCCTGAAGGGTCTGCTAGAGAGGGCTGCCAACGGCGGGACAGTCCCCCACATGGCAGAGGGCGCGTGCGCCAAGGCTCAGCAGGCTGACTGGGAAGAAGACAGCTTACTTCGACTGTACCTTACCACACTGGCAGGCACGGTGATACAGCTCCATGTCCCTGTCAGCATCTACCACACTTGGGAAATGTTGGAGGAATACCTGGTTGAGCACCTGCCGTGCATTAGTCCCATTGAAACGTTTGGGTGTGAACTCACCTTACTCAATGCGGATACTCAGGTGGCGCTTCAAGACCCTGTGCAAGAAGAACTCTGGAATACCAATCATTTCTGCCTGATTGTGCACGAGTGCTTTCGGTGTTTAGAGAACAACAAGCCGCTGTTTTTTTCCACGAGTACGGACGCCGTGTGGGCATGGTGCCCAGGTCATCATTGAAGGAAAGGAAAAACAATCAGATGGTGGAGAAAAGGACAAAGACAACCCAACAACAAACCAAACCAACCAAAACAGAGCCCACCGGCCGAGTCTCCACCATCTTGTAGTCTTTCCTCTGCGCTAAGGTGAAACAGGTGAAACGAAAACTATTCTCTATCAATGGGCCTGAATTCTCGAACGAAGAGCATGGCAGCGCGGGTTTATGCTCTAGCAAAGTTTCCAAAAAGTCTTCAGATGGACTTTACTTCCCAATTACCAGTGACCAGCGGCCACTGCACAGTGTGGCAAAAACCTGGTCACGATGCAGGTCAGGAGCATAGCTATGCTCCTACGCCGGTTGTATCCATGTCAAAATGGATCAGTGGTTGCTATGCTTCATGCCGTGGAAAAAACCTTTCTTGTGGCACAACCCATTCAACTGGTTGCGCTCACAAGTCCAGTGGCATATTAGTTGGTGATATAGAAGGTGGCGGTCATAGCGAACGACGAAAGCCTGCAGGTAAGGGTGCGAAAGGCATCCCCCCAGAAGGGAGGTCATCTCAGCACCCTTCGGCACCCGGAGGTGCCAAAACGGGGTGTCCCCTAACTCCGTGAAGTGCTGCAGCATTGCAAAAAGTGGTCTGTTGCGTGCAGGGCCCGTGTGAAACAGGTGAAACATTGGACCTATCCTAGCATGGTATCTGTACCCCTTTGTACAAAATTGGAAATGTCGGACATCAACAGAGGGAACTAAGGTTCCCCCTGGGCATCCTCCGTTGCCACTCTCTACCACCCGCCTGTTGGAACGAGGAGCTCAGGCTCTCATTCCTACTGGCTCACTGTATTGCGAATGGCGAAAGAGATTGACGGTCCTACTTAGTGTTTGCGCATTTCCTTTGCCGTGGCTTGTTAGCGGTGTGTCTATCCACCATTCCCGCTGCAAAAGTATTGCTGATTTTTGCAGGTCTGGAGAGCCCTCTCTCCATTGCTCACTGGCATCTGCCGACCACTCTCGGTGTCGCTTGGACTAGACAAGCTACCCTCCTTGGTCAAGGACATATGTCCTTCGCCATGCGTTGCTTTTCCTCTGCTTGTACTTTGCTCGAAAGTGCGGACTGCCTGCAAAGGCGCATAGCGCCATGCAGAGCAGGAGTAAGAACCTCCTGTACAGAGGTACGCTGAAGGAAGGCTTCTTTTGCCGTGATCCTCAGCTCTACTCGTGAGTTTGGCCTGCTGCGGCTTCTGGCCTACTCTGGACTCGAGCTAAGGCGCGCGCCCATGATGGATGTTAGTGGGCCTGCGATAGCTGTGATCCGAGAGGCTCGTCTTCATCCAAGACCTGAGGTATATCCCATGTCCAGGATCATATGTAGCCAGGGCGGCCATCTCATATCGGGACAAATGGCGAAAGCATTTTCTTCTGCATAGACTCCTCGCCATTTGTGCTTGCCTGGCGTCTTGGCGAGCCTCTTCAAGGCAGTGCAATCCAAAAAGGCCCCACTTCCTATGTATCTTAGCGAAGGCGGGATTGCAAGCTCAATTAGGGCTGCACAGTTCATGAAGGCTTTAACTCGGATTGTATGGAGAGTAGTCGGAAGGAGAACTTCTCTGAGGCTAGTGCAGTGCACAAAGGTGAATTCCGGAATTTCTTCAACAGTGGTGTTGCAAAGGTCTACACTCTTAAGCAGTCGGCAACTGTCACACGCATGCGCTCCAATAGCAGTAAAATGCTTTGGAAGAGCGAGTGCAGTGATTCCCGTAGAGCTAAGACAGCCCCTTGCCAGCTCACTGGTCCCAGCTTGCAGTGTTGACCCTCGGGGGGATGGAATCTCACACAAAGTAACCTCAGCAAGGTTGATGCACCCTTGAAAGAGGTATTGCCCGAACTTGGCTTCGTTGCTGAATTTATTTGCAACCCCTTCAGATGCATACACCCATTGTAAGGAACAGCATTCCGTCGGCAACCAGGAGCCGAGACGCTGTTTAGTTGCTTGCAGTCACGAAAGGCGTTATCGGAAATGCCAACAACTGTGGCCGGCAGTTTGACAATGCGAAGTTGTCGGCAATTTTGCCAGGCCTCTGCTCCAATGAGCCTGATGCCTGACTCTGCACTGACATGCCGCAAACGCGGAACCCCTGCAAAAGCCCCTTCTTGGGCGATTTCCTCTGGGTTCATAGGGACATGAACGGCAAGCGGAACCTGATAGATAGGGCAACCGTCGAGTTGTTCCTGTGATGACAAGGTGACACTGCTATCCTTAAAGACAATGGTGTATGCCTTGCTGTAGCCTGTCCCAGATCGGGTCCTCAAGGCATGTCTGTGTGGCGTGGCAGTTTGCAAAAAGTTGATGGAGCACCCAAACACTCTGAAATGCCGGAATGTGTGGAGTTTGGTGTTCGAGCATTCTCCGAATGCTGTGCGTCAGAGAGTGTGGGTGACATTGTTGATGGAGGCTGCCATCTCGCAATTGGAGCCATTATCAGTCAATATGGCTTCGAAGAATGTGCTAAGCTTGCCCACCTATCCCTTCCTCATGTGCGAGCAGTGGTGGATGGTAGCACATTCACCTCCCGCAGGCAGGATCACCTCAAGGGTGCTTCTTCACAAGCGGCATCCAGCAAGTGGAACTCCCAGAGAATACATACCACACAGGCCATAGAGCTCTTGAAAATTGCAAAGTGCTCACTCGGGTCGACCTTTTCAATGCGGGCATTCATATCCAACATATGCACACTTTTGCGCAGTGCCACAGCCCAATTACAATTCGGCTGCCGAACTGCCTGAGTGAAATTAGAGCAGAAGTGTTTGTTGATTGTAAAGCCTTGGAGAGGCTGACTCTTCCGGACAGCATTCACTGTCCAGGACAAAGGTCTTTGGGGTATTGTACAGAGCTCTTCTCCCTCGAGTATGCATGGAGCAAGTAGAAGGCATGGCCCATATGCGGCCGACAATGCCTTTGAAGGATGCCTCAAACTGACCACCTCTAAATGGCTCCACCGCATCCCGCCTAAAGATAGCGATTGGATTGCCCCTTGTTGCTGACAGAGTTGAAGGAAAGCCCAGCAACAACTCCTAGAGCAGTGAGAGGCCTGAGTGAGCATGTTTTTTTTTCCACGAGTACGGACGCCGTGTGGGCATGGTGCCCAGGTCATCGTTGAAGGAAGAGAAGAAAGACAGATGGTGGAGAAAGGAACGAAGACCCCAAAACCCAACCCAAAACCAAACATCCAAGCCCGCAGGCCGACTCCACCATCTTGTAGTCTTCCCTATACACTGGGTGAAACGTGTGAAACTGAGACTAGTGACAACTAGTGGGCCTGAATTCGCAAAAGAAGAGCATGGAAAGCCGCCTAGAAGGCTTTAAACGGACTTTCCTTACCAAGTGTTGGTGCCAAGCGGCCACACCACAGTGTGGCAAAACAAGGTCACTTTGCAGGTCAGGTGTCTCGCAATGCTCCAGCAGTGGTTGTAATCAGGCCAACCGAAAGTGCGAAGATCTAAGCAGCAATCCATGGAAAAGACCATACTTGTAGCACAACCGGTTCAACCGGTGGCGCATACAAGGGCCAGAGAGGCCTGAGTGAGCATGGACGGTCACCCAAGTAGCTGCCCCTCTGCACTGTGAGGCTCAAACCTCCAGTAGCCAGCACAGGGTATTTTTCTGCCATGCATTGTGACATGGAGTCGCAAACGAGCTCACTAGTCAGCAATGAACGACAACTTGTGGTCTACCTGCAGTTAACGTCTCTCTCAGGAGAAGAATGCCAAGTCATTGTCGATCTCCAAGAATTTGATCGTTTTGACGAGTTTGAAACTGCTGTCCTGGAGCAGCTTGCCACAATAGGAGGCACCAGCACATTTGGTTGTGAATCCCTGTCACTCGTTCAGGACAGGTGCTCCCCCGCGCGTTCACACATTCGGAGTGACATCAGACACCTGCAAGTTGAAGCAGGCATCACACAGTTGGGAAAGCGGCCTGGCAACATTGCACTGGGCTTCTCATGGTGCACCTGCCCAGTTCACTGCTCATTTCCAGCCCTGTCCCTAGGAAGCAGCCTTCTGGGATGACCCGATTCGGGTCTCGTGGGTTGTATTTGGTCCTTTCCAGGCCAATTGTCCGCAAGATACGGCATTTCTCAAAAGCTCGAGCATTGAGCCTCGCCTGCGGTGCCAATTGATTGCTTGCTTGTTGATGTTTAGCGGCGGTAGAGTGTGCAGGACTGCTAGTGAGCTGCACTTCATGAAGGCTTCTCGACCAATGCGTCTCAGCGACAGTTTAAGGCACTGCAGTTGGTACAGCCTGCAAAGACGTTCTCCACGATTTCCTGAATGCCAACTGTCTGCAACCTTGTGCAGTGCTCAAAGGCAGCTGGTCCGATCCAGCTGAAGTCAGCTGGGAGATCATGCCTGCAAGAAGGAGCCTTCCGATGCTGTTTACGTGCGCCACACAGTCACAGCCCCCGAGTGTGTTGACTTCGGTTGCTGGGCTTTCGAGGAGTGCCACGCGTTGGCCTGGGTGGAAGACCCAGACCGAAGTCCGTAGCCCTTTGGCTCAAGCAGGTCGTAGCGCCCAGCACACATGTGTGAGGTCAGGCAGCACAATCAAGTGGCCACGGCAATCCCATCCCAGGGCCGTCACCCCTGCAGGAAGAGAGCGAACTCCGTGGGTCACTAGCTGGGCTCGCGCCACCTTTGAACAGGGAATACTTTCAGTACTTCCAATGCTCACTGGGCCATGCACAGTCGCGTCGCAAGCCAGTGCACTGCCGCGCAACCGCATGCGCCCTGCCATATTTCATGCCTTTGGCAAGGCCAAAGTTGGCGCGCAAGCTGCTTTGCGAGAGCTGGAGCAACAAGGGTGGGAAACGCTGCCGATTGCGATATTAGGCCTGCCCAACCTCCCCCCCGCATGGGTTGTGGAGACTTGAAACCAATGGGAGGATGCAAATTCAACGGGTTGTCTGTTCTCTCTTGGGGGAAATGAATGGTTTCGGTCTCCACGTCATTCCCATGGTTGGTTTAATCCTCTTGTCTTGGTTGGGTCTGCGTTCACTTGGTATGGAAAGGGGAACGCCCCCGGCTGCGCCAGGTTGGCCCTCGGAATGCGCATTCCCGAGGTTGAGCTTCCTGGAGGCCAAAGCTCTCAAGCGGTCTCTGTAATTTGGCTCAAGCAAGCATAGTAACCACGTCCGAGCCACCGCCCACGCGACCATGCCGACTCCCCAAGACCGTTATGAGATCAACCTCGAGTTGGTTACCATAGCAGGTACGGTATACTGGGGAGGCCCTCTGTGGCGGGGCCGGTTTTTGCTAGGGTTTTTGGACCCCAAACTGGTGTCCAGAAAAATCACTTTTTTCGATCCCTTGAAGGAGCAAAAAGTTTGGAAAACCTGTGAGGGTTGAGAATTGCTGGGGAGAAAGCGTTTGGCCTGTATGATGTTCTTGATCGAAAGCAATCAAGCTTCCGGATCAATGGTCAGCTGCTTTTTTCGGCAGTCTGATTGCAGCCTTGCACGCTTGGTGCATGTTTGTTTGCTACAAAGCTTGTGGTGGACATCCGCCGCGAGTCGACCTAGCGCCCTGAGACCAAACGTTGTGAACCCATTCTTCGTATTTTGTGGTCTGTCTTAATTTTGGATGAGAGGAAAGAAGGGTGGGGCGATGTTAAGCGAAGGTTTGGCGCCGTGGAGCCTGTCATGTTTGCGTATGTTTACAGGAGCCATCTCTGGTCGTTCACTATAGCAAGGAAACCTTGTTTCGTTTTATTTGACGTCGTTGTTTGATGCATGTTGTGAAGGATGGGGCTTTGAAAAGATATTGTTGAGGTTTTGAGCTCGCGTCCTTGATGTTTGTTGCAAGCTACGCCAGGCTTCCGCCCGGGTCCCGGTTCCATCTTAGCGTCAACGTTCAAATTTTCCCTTGCAACGCACTATATAGGGCTTTTGCGGTTACAATCTGGGTTGGGTCGGACCGTCTATTACAGTGCGCGATACCACCTCGGTACCACTTCATTACGGCTCGGGCCCTTTATTACAATGCGCGGTACCGCCTCGGTACCGCTCGGGCCCTCTGTTACAATGCGCGGTACCGCCTCAGTACCGCTCGGCCCTCCATTACAATGCCCGGTACCGCCTCGGTACTGCTCGGGCCCTCTATTACAATGCGCGGTACCGCCTCGGTACCGCTCGGGCCTTCCATTACAATGCGCGGTACCGCCTCGGTACTGCTCGGGCCCTCTATTACAATGCGCGGTACCGCCTCGGTACCGCTTCGGTACCGCTCGGGCCCTCTATTACAACGCGCGGTACCGACGCCCCGTTTGCGTTTTACAAAGTTTTAATTGGATCGGAGTGAGGAACTTCCAAGAAAACACAAAGACCAACGGAAAGCCACGAAACGCAACCTTAACATTGTAGTCCCGGCGCTTCTTCAAACGGGGCGCTCCACACTTGCGCCAAGGCATTCCAAGTGTACTTCGCGCTCAACCATTCTTTTCGGTTGGTCGGTTGCTTGTTGTTTGTTGGTTTGGGTGAACGTGAAAAGGTTGGCTTTGTGTAAGTCTGTTGGATGTTGTTTGGTTCTTGGTTGTAGGTTTGGGTAGAGGACCTCGGTTGGAGAACAAGTTTTGTTTTCCGGGGAATATGCGCGCGTGTGGCCATTGGGCCGGAGATTGGTGTTCACCGTGTATTGGCGCAGGTTTTGACACGTTAACTTTCCAATCGCCCAGAAAATTTTTTGGCACAGTGAATCTTGCTACCTTTGCTCTTCCCAGAAGCTTTGGCGCACAGTAAAGACTGAGTCTTGCAATCTTTGCTGCTCCCAGAAAATTTTTTGGCACAGTGGATCTTGCTACCTTTGCTGTTCCCAGAAGCTTTGGCGCACAGTAAAGACTGAATCTTGCAATCTTTGCTGCTCCCAGAAAATTTTTTGGCACAGTACATCTTGCTAGCTTTGCTGTTCCCAGAAGCTTTTTCACACAGTAAAGACTGAATCTTGCAGTCTTTGCTGCTCCCAGAAAATTTTTTGGCACAGTACATCTTGCTAGCTTTGCTGTTCCCAGAAGCTTTTTCACACAGTAAAGACTGAATCTTGCAATCTTTGCTGCTCCCAGAAAATTTTTGGCACAATGAATCTTGCTAGCTTTGCTGTTCCCAGAAACTGTGTCGCACAGTAAAGACTGAATCTTGCAATCTTTGCTGCTCCCAGAAAATTTTTGGCACAGTGAATCTTGCTACCTTTGCTGTTCCCAGAAGCTTTGTCGCACAGTAAAGACTGAATCTTGCAATCTTTGCTGCTCCCAGAAAACTTTTTGGCACAGTAAATCTTGCTATCTTTGCTGTTCCCAGAAACTTTGTCGCACAGTAAAGACTGAATCTTGCAGAAAAAATTTTGGCACAGTGAATCTTGCTACCTTTGCTGTTCCCAGAAGCTTTGTCGCACAGTAAAGGCTGAATCTTGCAATCTTTGCTGCTCCCAGAAAATTTTTTGGCACAGTGAATCTTGCTACCTTTGCTGTTCCCAGAAGCTTTGTCGCACAGTAAAGATTGAATCTTGCAATCTTTGCTGCTCCCAGAAAATTTTTTGGCACAGTGAATCTGGCTACCTTTGCTGTTCCCCACTTCTTTGTGACTCTTGCCCAAAAAAATGGCCCACGGGCCCTCGCTTCCACCACAAGCAGGTGGGACTGGAGACCACTTGTATCCAAAAGCAAGTCGGCATAGTGGTCCTGCAAACTTGTTTTATTCTATAAACAATTCTATTCTCCCACAGCAGCCCTGCGTCAGGGACACCCGGCTTCCAGAAACCAGCTGACTGATCAGGAACAATGTGAAGCGGCTAAGCGGATCACGACGCGTGCGAAAATCTTGTCCATTGACGGCCCCAAAACCAAGCGCCAAAAACGCAGTGGATTCCAGGGTCGCCAAAGTGGGCCTCCCCAGTTCAAGAACAGGTGTGGGCATAAACGTTCGCAGGGCGTGGAGAACAATTGCTCGCGGCGCTGCAAAACCATGGGAACCCAGTGGCCCAGCGGTATGCAAAACTTCTGCCGCGTACCTGCGGAAACAATCGAAACTTGCACTATTTTTCGCCCGACGGCAAAAATTTTGCCGACAAACGGCCCCCGTTTTGGGGTCCAGAAACGGACCCCAAAACGGGGGCCAAGTCGTCCGGACACAAGCAAATCAAATTGAGACTGAATGAGTGGCCTCCATTTCGGGGTCCGTTTCTGGACCCCAAAACGGGGGCCGTTTTGTCGGCAAAATTTTAGTCACCGGGCGAAAAATAGCAAGAGGTTCGATTGTTTCTGCACGTGCGCGACAGAAGTTTTCCATGCCGCTGCTTTTCCATGGTTTTGCAGCGCCGCAGGCACTTGTTTTCCACGCCCTGCGAACATTTATGGCCACACATGTTCTTGAACTGGGGAGGCCCTCTGTGGCGGGGCCGGTTTTTGCTAGGGTTTTTGGACCCCAAACTGGTGTCCAGAAAAATCACTTTTTTCGATCCCTTGAAGGAGCAAAAAGTTTGGAAAACCTGTGAGGGTTGAGAATTGCTGGGGAGAAAGCGTTTGGCCTGTATGATGTTCTTGATCGAAAGCAATCAAGCTTCCGGATCAATGGTCAGCTGCTTTTTTCGGCAGTCTGATTGCAGCCTTGCACGCTTGGTGCATGTTTGTTTGCTACAAAGCTTGTGGTGGACATCCGCCGCGAGTCGACCTAGCGCCCTGAGACCAAACGTTGTGAACCCATTCTTCGTATTTTGTGGTCTGTCTTAATTTTGGATGAGAGGAAAGAAGGGTGGGGCGATGTTAAGCGAAGGTTTGGCGCCGTGGAGCCTGTCATGTTTGCGTATGTTTACAGGAGCCATCTCTGGTCGTTCACTATAGCAAGGAAACCTTGTTTCGTTTTATTTGACGTCGTTGTTTGATGCATGTTGTGAAGGATGGGGCTTTGAAAAGATATTGTTGAGGTTTTGAGCTCGCGTCCTTGATGTTTGTTGCAAGCTACGCCAGGCTTCCGCCCGGGTCCCGGTTCCATCTTAGCGTCAACGTTCAAATTTTCCCTTGCAACGCACTATATAGGGCTTTTGCGGTTACAATCTGGGTTGGGTCGGACCGTCTATTACAGTGCGCGATACCACCTCGGTACCACTTCATTACGGCTCGGGCCCTTTATTACAATGCGCGGTACCGCCTCGGTACCACTCGGGCCCTCTGTTACAATGCGCGGTACCGCCTCAGTACCGCTCGGGCCCTCCATTACAATGCCCGGTACCGCCTCGGTACTGCTCGGGCCCTCTATTACAATGCGCGGTACCGCCTCGGTACCGCTCGGGCCCTCGGGCCCTCTATTACAATGCGCGGTACCGCCTCGGTACCGCTTCGGTACCGCTCGGGCCCTCTATTACAATGCGCGGTACCGACGCCCCGTTTGCGTTTTACAAAAAGTTTTAATTGGATCGGAGTGAGGAACTTCCAAGAAAACACAAAGACCAACGGAAAGCCACGAAACGCAACCTTAAGATTGTAGTCCCGGCGCTTCTTCAAACGGGGCGCTCCACACTTGCGCCAAGGCATTCCAAGTGTACTTCGCGCTCAACCATTCTTTTCGGTTGGTCGGTTGCTTGTTGTTTGTTGGTTTGGGTGAACGTGAAAAGGTTGGCTTTGTGTAAGTCTGTTGGATGTTGTTTGGTTCTTGGTTGTAGGTTTGGGTAGAGGACCTCGGTTGGAGAACAAGTTTTGTTTTCCGGGGAATATGCGCGTGTGTGGCCATTGGGCCGGAGATTGGTGTTCACCGTGTGTTGGCGCAGGTTTTGACACGTTAACTTTCCAATCGCCCAGAAAATTTTTTGGCGCAGTGAATCTTGCTACCTTTGCTCTTCCCAGAAGCTTTGGCGCACAGTAAAGACTGAGTCTTGCAATCTTTGCAGCTCCCAGAAAATTTTTTGGCACAGTGGATCTTGCTACCTTTGCTGTTCCCAGAAGCTTTGGCGCACAGTAAAGACTGAATCTTGCAATCTTTGCTGCTCCCAGAAATTTTTTTGGCACAGTACATCTTGCTAGTTTTGCTGTTCCCAGAAGCTTTTTCACACAGTAAAGACTGAATCTTGCAGTCTTTGCTGCTCCCAGAAAACTTTTTGGCACAGTACATCTTGCTAGCTTTGCTGTTCCCAGAAGCTTTTTCACACAGTAAAGACTGAATCTTGCAATCTTTGCTGCTCCCAGAAAATTTTTGGCACAATGAATCTTGCTAGCTTTGCTGTTCCCAGAAACTGTGTCGCACAGTAAAGACTGAATCTTGCAATCTTTGCTGCTCCCAGAAAATTTTTGGCACAGTGAATCTTGCTACCTTTGCTGTTCCCAGAAGCTTTGTCGCACAGTAAAGACTGAATCTTGCAATCTTTGCTGCTCCCAGAAAACTTTTTGGCACAGTAAATCTTGCTATCTTTGCTGTTCCCAGAAACTTTGTCGCACAGTAAAGACTGAATCTTGCAGAAAAAATTTTGGCACAGTGAATCTTGCTACCTTTGCTGTTCCC
>CAXIVM010000491.1:0-44525 GCA_964035705.1 Porites rus | reverse complement strand
TAACTTGGCCGTACTCTGACACTATTTGCGGCAAGCGACGTCCTCTGGGCTGTTTCTGAGGTTTGGCGGCCTCCTGTTGTGAGGCCTCGAGAGGGATAGAAATGCCACGTGCCTGAGCCAAAGTGACCAAAACATCAGTGTACGCTTCGCACAATTCTTTAGGATATTCTGCCTCTTTGGAAGTATTAAAAACCTGTGCCTCCTCGTCAAATCCCCACCCCTCGTGAGAATGCGTGCCATCACAAAATCTCTCCATGCAGCTAAAGCGGGCGTCGCTCGCAAGCAAAGCTGTGTTCTTCTTACGGCGACCTCCGTAAGCACATGCGTGAAGATGGTACAAATGGCCGCATGCCAAAGGAAAAGCCAGCTCTGGGAGTTCCCACAACCAGGAGTTACTGGGGTTCTCAATGACCCATGGGATTTGCAAGTGCTCCAAAAACTCAACGAACTTAGACATGGCGGCGTACAATTGGTTTGCAGCGGTGACCTTTGTCTTATCACTGGGTGACATGTTGGGGAGTCCATGTAAAAAATCGAAACTTCTCAAGGGTGGCGGACCTGGACTCCCGTCTGCTAAGGGAATGCCCCTGGCTTTGGAGCAAGTCCCACATGGCAGGCCTATGTGGACACATACGACTTCGAAGTCCGTGCACACCTGCCGCAAAACTTCCAAAGCATGTGGCGTTGCAAGGTCAAGAGTAAAAACGCTGCAGTGAGTCTTGTGGCGGTTGCGCGAGCAATCAATGGGAAAAACAGGAAAACCCCTAGCTTTTGCAGTTGCGCTGAGGATTGCGCACCCTGCGCATGCTTCGATGAAGATTGGACTCTTTCGATGTTTGTCGGTTGGTTTCGAACATGATGTGTCTGCTGTTGCTGTGGGTTCGATCGCTGGTGAAACAAAATCGGATGCATCTGCTTGAAACTTGTTCTGGCTTGTCTCTGACTCTTCACGCTTGTTGGGGTTTGGACCGGGGTCGTCTTCGACGACCGAAAAAGAAGCTTTACGCTTGGTTCCCTTTGGGGGTTTCAAATTCTCAAACGGCCCTTGCTTCGGGCCCGCATGCATGTTTGAGCCCTCTGCTTCGAGCTCATCTCTTGGACTGCCTAGTCACTCTTCCTTCCGGGCATTCGGACACTCCACCGCTGGATGCGGCTTGAAGCAGTTCTTGACACAGCACAGGCGCAATCCCCTGTCACACTTCTGTTGCTTCGCTTGTGCATTGCAAGTCTTCAAATTGAATCCAAAGCAAATGCGATTTCCTTTGGAAGTGCTTGCGACACCCCCAAGCTTCAGCAGTTCAACTGGAACTCTTTGAAATGTGTCTGCCTTGCCTCCTCCCTTTCCTTTGGGACCGAGCTTGCGACGCTTGAAGGCATCGTCCTCCTTAACGATGTTCGGCTTGAAGCCACTGGGGTTCGCGTTCGGAATCGCAGCGTTCTGGGCCATCCGAGGTTGAAGCAAGTGCCTGACCTCCGTTGCATTGAAACAAGCGTCAAATGAAAGATCACAAGGTCTCCCTGCCGGAGTTGCTTTAATGCCGCTTCGGGTGTGCTCCGACAAAAGTGTGAAGAACTTCTTGTCAGCCTGTTCCAACTGCTTCACGCTGACCTTCTGGTATCCTAGTGGAGGCTCTGACATACGAGTCTCCATCAACAACTCTGTCCACCTGTCGTGGTTCTCATAGCTCATCACATTTGCCTGCTCCATCGCGAGGCCTCGCCTCACAAGGCAGTACCTGACTTGGATTTCCGATGATGTTTGAGCCGGATCTGGTTTGTCGTGTTTGGACAGTTTCAGTGTGCCATCACCTGAAAAACTCCAAACTGGTGTCCTTTTTCACTGTTGTTCGAAAGCTCAAACTCTCGAGAGATGCACGCTGACCATTCCACATAAACCAGCCTGTCGCTCTCATAGCAATTGCAAAACTTGTCGACTAAGGTGTCACCTGGTTCATAGTGACCTCGGATCGAAAGGCCTTTCAATCGGTTTTGTTGTTCCCTAAGACGTTCGGCTCGTTCAGCAGGAGCTAATTTCCTCGTTGCAGTTTCATCGGTCTGTTCAACTTGGGATTTGATGTCTGCCGCAACGTTGGCATAGCTTTCACTGAACAATCTTCTCACGATACTCATCTCTAAAGCCGTTGCATCACGGCCCAAAGCGTCCTTCACCATGTCCACCAATGGCCTGTCTGATGCGGCCCCTGGTGCGTAGTTACAAGAAAAAGCAAAAAGAGCCATTGTCTTATATCCTTTGTCCTGGAGCTTTTCCAGGACAGCTCGCTCCATGCCCATCTGCAGTGCTCTTGCTTCGAACACCGCCGAGCTGTCGCCAAATGACATGGTGAGACCGCGAATCTAGCATGGGATGGCTATCCTTGAGTGCCCGGCTTCGGTCACGATCAAGATTCACGTCGAACCCCTTCCGAATGTATAAGATTCCGTGAGGCCACCGTTTTTTCAACTCAAGTGGCTTTGGGTCCGCGCGCGCGCGCGCCTCCGACAGCCGCGCGCGCGGACCCAAGCTTCCAAAACGGTGACCTTCACGGATCATATTCCGATGCTTATGCGCTCGTTTCTGTATGTTTGAGTTTCTTCTGTTTGGTAAATTGATTCTCATTGCACTCGACCAAAGTGTCCAAAAGAAAAAGCGTCTGCACGAACTTCACCACGGTTTACCAATCTTTTTGCACAAGCTTTCAGTTTGAACTCTTCCAGTCTGTCTTCAATCAATTCAAGCTCTTAAATGCTTGCTTTCCATTCTTCAACAAAATTCAAACTCTTAAATGTTTGCTTTCCATTCTTCAAAGAAAATCCTCAAGCGCACTCCATTTTCCCTTCATAGGCTCTCGACGTTGGTGTCATAGCTTCAGACACACTCCGCAAGCCGGATACACGAACTCCGGTTTCTCATCCAGGCGCAAATAGTTGGCATTTGCAGTTCGGCCCACAACGAAAATGCGTACCTCCTTCGTCTGCGAGGACATGAAGGCATCGGGAAGTCTTGTGGCGAGCGTAGCACAAAGAGTCGGTGGCCTCCTGTGGCCTCCAGGGGCCTACAACTTGCGCAACTGCTTTCTCTTCTTCCTCCGGGATGTCGTCCTCCTCACTCTCCGAACCCCTGCTCTCCGAGTCCAGCGAACCATCGTCGTCTGAAGCAGGCTGGTTGCTTTCGCAAGTTGAGCCCGGGGCGAAATATCCGGACCGAGTCTTGTCCGGGAAAACATGTCAGTCCTCACCGCCATGATGACTTCCCTAAGTCTCCTCAAAGGCAAGGACATGCTGTCTCTCGAGTATACCAGCAATGACTTGTCTTTCGAACAGCTGTGGTATCCCAACATGCGACGAACTGAATGTTCTAAGCCAAACTTCGAACACATGCTCAACAAGGTGCTCTTGCACGAATGCGTTGCGATTCGAACTGCGGCACCATCGGACACCTTTGACAAAGCTCGAAGCCATTCCCCTGCTGAACTCACCGGCAAAGGGGTTTTGGACCACGAGCCATCCGCCATTGGTGAGGTCATCAAAGGGTTCCTCTCTCACACTTCAAACCCGCCTTGTCCCTCAGTTCAAGCCACGTCAAAACCCAGCTAGGGTCGGAAAAACCCAGGATTGGAATAGCAATCGGAAGGTGCCTTGTCTTGCGCTCCAATGTGATCGAGGTCTTCGTTCTTTCGGCCTCGCATTCAAGGAAACCTTCCAGGTCGGCGCCGACTGTGATGACATCAAGTTTCATGCTCGAAATATGAAGTCCGTCACTGAACACTATGTCTTCCGAAGATCAAGAGCAAAAAGTAGCCTGCTGCGATCCTGTCAAAAGCAGTCCTACGTTCGTCCTTCACGATCTGTTCCAGGTGCTGCACTTGCTCAACAGTCAAAGGTGGCCTTTGCACTACTTTCCTTCGATTGCAAACATGCGCCGCTGACAAACCCTTAATTCGACCGCTCTTCAAAACGACTTCCCCTCCCATGAGGCCCAAAATATGGAAGGCGAACGAAATGGAGAGCAAAAGCGATCTGAAAGAACTCGGCGCGGCGTTTGTCCAAGACTTGAAGTATTCGTAAAGCATCGGTTCCTCGACTGGAAAACATTCACAACCCCTGTCCCTCCAGAACTTTGCAAAACGAATCAAAGGTCCTGCCCTGTTGTGAAGTGTGCTTGACGCCTTGTTGGCCAGGGCATCGCTCACTGAATCCATGAGACCTCCTCGGGCGAAATTCAAAGCTCCCGACGCGGCAACCTGTCGAGAGATCTGCCAAGCACCTACATTGGTCAAGATCAAAGAGCACCATTTCTTGTACGCACACTTCCTTTCCCATGACAGCTTCTCATGCCACAGTTTATTATCTGCTCTGGTTGCAAATTTCAACTTAGCCTCACGAAAAGCACTTTTGCTGAGCTCTGGACCAACTTCGAGGTTGTTAGCTGAACTATGGACTTTTGGCATCAATGGCATGTTTCCGGACAAAGGCATGACTTGCATGGAACTGGAAAACACATCGAAAGGCGTCCTCAAGCATGCATCCCATGGCATGACATGTGACTCTGATTTACGAAATCTATTCCAGCAAAATGCAAGATGTTTCTCATATCCATCCCCGGGGACGGCTTGCCCCTCATTTCCTCCCTCCAATGCACCCCAATTCCGCTTTAGTGAAGGTATCATCGACGATGACGGCGCTCGTAGCAACTATGATGTTTTATGTCCTTCGGCCCGTGTACACGGGCGGTCACACCAGCGGCAATGAAAACCGCACCTCCACGGCAAACGAAGGCCCGGGGAGGAGGGCACCTCCCACGAGCCCTGGCTTTCAGGGATGCGCGGAGAAGAAGGCTGATCCGGAGCGGCAGTTCGGCAAAACGAACAGTCAGTTCACTCAAAATCAGCTGAATCCAGCGAAGCAAATTGCTAGTGGAAACCTGAGACAAATCTGGGAGCTCGGCACCACGATCTCCCATTGCCAAAAACTACTCGCTCGCTTTGGATGGAATGAGCGCCCACCCGCCCTTCCCGCTTCTTGAACGGTAAAGCCGCGGCCGCGTTTGTATTTCCCGTTTGCTTGAAGACTGTCGTTTTTAAAGCTTTGTATTAAAACATTTTAACTTTTGGTACACAAAGTGTGTTTCACACCGCTTGTGAACTTTTAGCTTTTGATGTACACACGTGCGTCATACTTATGTGCTCATTCAGAACGCACCTGACGGACACATGCGCTTATCTACTGAAACTTAAAAACCTTTTACGCAGTGGGGGATGTTAGCTTAACATCAATCCTGCGTTACCTATAAACCGTCATTGGCGCGCCAACAACAAAACATCCGACAGCATCTTGGGATACCGCCTGGGGCTCCTATGAACTGCTTTTACCTCCTTCTGCAGTGCTTTTACCACTTCGGAGTGTTATCCCTCCCAACCGGGTGCCTGTGAAGTCTGTCCTACAGCAGTAGCAGGTGTGTCCGATATCAAGATATTAGCTGTTGAACATGATGGCTCCCTACCCCTTGACTTAGTAAGGAGCGACAGTATCTTGGGATACCGCCGGACCACCTACCGGCAACTGCCCCATAGAAACTGGGTTCGTGTCTAAGTTACAGAAACATCTTTAGCGTGGTCCTGCCTTACTGACTGCTAGACGCAGAGGCTTGTGGCTTGGTGGACGCCACTGCATTTTGGGAGTGTCGCTTCTATATTGGGCAGTTCAACTGTGCGATCTACTAGGCGAAAGAAGTCAATCTCAGTACTGGATGCGAAAGCGATGGGTCCTTGCCAGATAGCCCGCAGGCATGACTTGGTTGACGCGCCATTCCCAGTCGCGCACAGTCTGGCTTTTGGGCGTCCGTCGCAGCAAAGGGCTTTTTTCTGTCTGATCTCTCCGTGGAGAGGTATCCGAGTTCGAAATGTACCCGAAGCAGGGCGAGTGGGGTAATGGTGTATGCGCGGTGCTTGGACAAAAGGTGCCAACTTTTCCTCGAGATGGTCGTGGCGAGCCCCGTATGCAGCCATCTCGCGACCTGCATATAGTGGTCAGCCACCGAGCGCTTCGCAAAGGTTTGCGCGGCGCGCTGCAGCAGGCTCATCTCAAAGGAGAAGCATCCTTGCCCCGTGGCTGGGACGTAGCTCTCTTCCTCTGTTGTTTCCTCATCTGCAGTCTCATCTGCACAGTCTGTCCTTGCATCCGGGCTTTTGGGGGCATTACCGCTGCTCCTCGGGCAAGGTCCCTTGTCCGCTGGGGTCTCCCTGGCAGGACTGTGCCTCGGCGCTGTTTGATCGTCGAGTGGTGGGTCAGCTATCCCATCCTTAAGTTTGTGCCACAGCGGAACCTCAACACGAAAAGCTCGTCTGATAAAAGGAGGCAAAGGAAACAATCTGTCCGAAGCTCGCATCAAGCATCCCTTCTTCATAAGCTATCGCCAGGGTTGGGGTTTCCGGGATGGGGGGGTATTGCTCACGCGAGCATCTTCCTTCGAAGACTCCCACGATGACATAAGGGTTGTTAGCAGCGTTATCCACATTGCGCCTGTATCTCTCTGCAGCAGTAAGTGAGCCTTCTTCAAGCTTTAGCGCCTTACACTGCGCAATGACCTTGTGCACAATTTGAACAGGGAAAAATACACGCACATGGTCTATGGGGAGCTCAGGTTTGCCAAGGTAAAGGCCTCGCGCAAAAGACATGACGACTGTTTGGTGCAAGTGAGTTGCGAGTGGGTTCTTCTAACGCCGGAGCCGAACTGTCTTGTTTTCTTCTTTGCTTGTTCATCCGGTTCTTCTCCTGCTTCTGCTGTCTTCGCCTCGCGGCGCAAAAGGACAGAAGGCCATACAGTAAGTCGGGTCAGCGTGTGGGGCTAGCTCAGCTTGGTCTGTCTTCTGTGGCTTTTCCTCGCTCGGTCGGAGAATGCAAACAGGGCAGCCAGTTGGGCGGCCATGGCACCACAGATGGCGTCGAAGTCTTCTGTGGTGTGCTCAATCACCTCTCGGGGCAAGTGTTGAAACTCCACTCCTCTGAAAGCTTAATTCCGCAAGTCTTCTATTGAGCGTAACCCGTAGGAGGACACCGATGTGGCGCGTTTTGACGCTGATTGCGCGCTAGGGGCCATTCAGTGGGCAGGTGGCGTACAATGCAACGGGGGGCACCACTGGTGGTTGGCCTAGCTCAGCAGCTTGTGTCGCTCGTGCATCCCGTGCTGCATGTGCAGCTATTGTGAATGCGGGCTGGGTCTGCACTGATGCACTCTTGCCATCCTTTGTTTGCATGTTTGGCATTGAATGTTTATGGAAGCGGTACAATTCTTGCATTGCTCTCTGCTCAGATTGCACCGTAAGGTCTGCTTCCGCGAGCCCAGCATGGTCCCCTTCCTCTCCGAGGGCAATCTCAATAGGGCTGACTTGCTTGTCTGCGTCCTATCCTCGTCCGGTGAGTGGGGATCTTCCTTAATGCCCATTCCCCGCAGAGCATGCTCTGTTGGCTTGCGTCTTCTGTGCCGTGTTCTGGAGTGCTTTCGACACTCTCTCTGCAATGCACTGCAAAATGCCAACGGTTTTGGCCGCCTTGGACTTCACAGCAGTGTGTTTGGGGCCGCGGTTAGAAGGGTCCCTTTGCCCCTCTCTGTGGAGGTGGCCGGCTTTTCCTTTTCAGAACCGCTGTTGTGAGGCATCAGTCTCACTGGGTTCACCTCTATCAGTGGGCTCCTGCTCGAGCCAGCGATGCTTGCTGCCATCTTCGCCTCATCTGGTGTCCCTGTCCCTGTCTCTGCTCGCTCAGCTGAAGGACAACGCTTGCAGTCCCCCTCCGTCACCTTATCATTGTCTTGGATGTTGGTGCGGTGTCTTGAGAATCCGCTTGATATCAGCAGGCTCTGTCACCACTCTTGCGGCTCCGGTGCCTTCGGCAGGGGGTGCGTCTTGCTGTTCATCTGTCTGAGCGCAGGGAGAGGCTGAGGGAGGAGACGTGGCAGACTGGGAGCGGCCCCCTTCCCCTGGCTCGCAATGTGCTTGGCACTCTGAAGAGGAGTCATTTACCTCCCATATGCTGGTTACCTCGAGAGGAGGGGACACCGGTGCATGAAATCAGTAGCTGTGACTCACCCAAGCCCGACAATGAGGGTGGCGAAGATAGGGAAGAAGAAGCAGCAACGGATGACTCAGTAGTCGAACAACAAGAGGAGCAACGCCTGAGGAGGTGACCGTACCAGCCGACGGTGCTGCTGGCTCTGAGGCTTGGGCGGGGGAGCCTTCTTCGTCTGCTTGGCTGCTGCACGGGGCTGGTTGGTCATGCGATTTTTGTACGCTGCGTGTACTGTCAGGCGATGGAAGAAGACTTGGCTGATCATCGGAACTGATCAGGTCGAGATCATCAGGGGACAAACTGCTATCAGGCATGCTAGCGGCCGGGGGTTGCGTGTCAACCGAAGTAGCGGCTGTGGGGCTCCAATAGCATCCATCCTGTAGCATACCAGGCGCCGGGGGCAGCAGCAGGGAGGAGTTCTCTCGATTTAGTATCGGCTCATTCCTCCATGCATCATAAAAGTAGATTTTGTGCAGGGCTTCAAACTGGTACAGCCGTGCCTTATTGGCGACATCACTTTTGCCAGGCGGGTAGCGGACAGCGCTACCGACCGTGAAGCGCGAGCCGCCTGCTTTGCTGACCGCATGAAGCAAGCGCCAAGCTCCAGGGTGACTGGTGTCTGAGAGGATGAGCCAATCCGGGTTGGCAAAGCCATCTGCTGCATAGCCAAACAAAAGCCCGCTGCCATGGAGTGGATGGGCATGATTCAGGAACTGATTTTGTTCGCCTTGCGAGAGGCAGCTTTGCTTTGTGAGAACCAGCCTGAGGCGTCTCACCTTCCCGTCATAATGTTCAGCCAGGCAAAGGGGAGCTGGCCCCTGCCACAGGGCGTGTGGCTCAGTGGCCGTGAGAAAGGCAGCAGTCTCCGCTTGGACATCTAAATTGCCAATTTCAAAGGACCCCTCAACTTGGGCAGTGCCAGGCACTATGTTGCTAGTGCGCAAGGTGCAAACTCCATGTAGGAGCGCGGCAATGACTTGCGCGGCACCCTCAAGACCGTGCATGTTGAGCGGGCACGCTAGAACCGTAAGGTCCGTGGCTCTGCTAAGGGCCACGTTTGCCCTGCTGTAACATTCGTCGAAGTCAGACCTGTTGGAGTGGCCACTGAGAAAGCTAGATTGGCCATGAAGGACAATACAATGCTTCGCCGTTGCTCCTGCAACCTTGACCGCTGTTTCGACGTTGGTATTCCGGCGGGACTGGTGACAGAAGCTTCGGAGGCTAGTGGCGCTGTCCTTTCTGGTGGTCAAGACTAGAATGTTGTCCGGTTCCTCGGCCTGGACCGCTAACCATGATTCAATCTGGAGGTAAACCGCCCTTGTGGATTCTGGAGGGGGATCAGCCCGAGTTGCTTCACGAGGGTCTTGATGGATCCATTGAACGAACCTCAGTCCAGTGGGCTTCTTCTCATTTAGACGTATGGACCCTGTTCCTATTTGCGACAGACTGCAACAGAGTATGGAATACTGCATCATTTTCAAGGATTGCAGTGAATTCCTGCCCTTGCAGGAACTTCTAGAAGGGTATCCCATTGACAAAGTTCCGCTTGCTGTCCATGTCCCCATGAACCCAGAAAGCGCTGTCCCAGAAGGGGCTTTCGCAGGGGTGCCACGCCGACGTCATGTCAGCGTAGAGTCAGGTATTCGCCTTATTGGCCCAGAAGCGTGGCACTCATGCCGTCAGCTCCGAATCGTCAAGCTGCCGTCCACAGTCGTTAGCATCTCTGACAACGCATTTCGAAGCTGTAAACTGCTTAATAGTGTCACTGCTCCTGGTTGCCGAGAGTTCGGCTACAAAGCCTTTAGGCTGTATCAACCTTGCCGAATTTACCCTGCAAGAGAGTCCCTCCCCAAGCGAGCTGCCGTCGCAACCCACTGCAGGGAATTGGCCCTAGGTTGCCTCAGCTCAACAGGGATAGCTACACTAACGCTACCGCAGAGCTTTAAGTCATCGGAGCACATGCCTGTGACAACTGCCACCTGCTCAAGAATGTTGACCTTTCGAACACACAAATCGAGGAAATACAAGAATTTACCTTTGCGCACTGCACGAGCCTCAAAGAAGTTCGTCTCCCGAACTTGCTATACCACCCTCACTTAAATACATAGCGAGCAGAGCTTTCTTGGACTGCACTGCCTTCAAGAGGCTAGTCAAGTTGCCCGGCCGGCATAAATGGCGAGGGGTTTATGCTGAAGAAAACGCCTTTGCCATTGCCCAGACATGCGATGGCCACCATGGCTACACATGATTCCGGACACAGGGTATATCTCTGGTTTAGCCTAAACTGCCCCTGTCTAATGCAACAGCCTGTGGTTCTCCCACAATCCATCCAGGATGGGCGCGAGCCTTAGCTCGAGTCCGGCCAGGTCAACTTGTGCCCTAGTGCACGGTACAAGCCATTCGTGCACGCAGTCTCTAAGCCAAGGGAGTTGATGGCCACCAACGCTCTGTACTAGGGCGTGACGAAACTACACATACCTACCCCTGCAGCTCTAACGGCTCAAGCTAGAGTCCTCAAGCTAGTGATGTGCCAGCTGCTACGCCTAGGCTCAGTCCTCACTGCTGTGAAGAAGGGATGGTGGCACAGACCTGCACCTTCCTCACGCTGGCAGGAGAGAAGCTGTCCATTGAGGCAGACCTGAATGCATATACCGGCATTTGGAGTTTTGAAAATGCCGTACTAGCAGAGCTCCCCTACTTAGGATGTAGTAGCACTCTGGGTGTGAATTGCAATTTGTGCAACTCGACACCCACCAAGTCCTAGCAGATCCCATACAGAGCAAACTCAGAGCCTACCACTGCTACTATGTGATTGCTCGGCCATGTTTTGTAGAGGCAGCACACAAAGGGCAGATCAAAGGGGAAGCCAAGGCAATCAGAGTGCCGCGAGGTAAGAACGACAAAATCCCACCGCAAGCCTTCTCCTTTCACACGGAAGTCCGACGTGTCCTAGTTGAACCGGTATGCGGATTGTAGGAGAAGCAGGCGTGGAGAAGCTGTCGGCAGCTACAAGTGGTCCACCTACCAGACACGGTAGTCAGCCTGCTGCATGGTGCTTTCAGATGCTGCCGAGCCTTGCGCGTAGTAATTGCCCCTGGCTGCCAGCATTTCGGCCCTAAGGTCTTCGAGGAGTGTTGCTCCCTAACACAAATAGGAGTGACACAGTGCCCTGACAATATACTCGCCCCCCAAGCACAACTGCGGCCCCGTGTGTTTCAAGGATGCACGGCCTCCAGCACCTCGACCTCAGTAAGAAAGGGCAAGGCTCCACTAATCTAAACCGGAGTCTGCCTGACTGCTGCTTCTTGGAAGCAGGTATAGTCTCACTTTATCTGCCGTCAGATTTTAACAGGATAGGAACGGCCGCGTGCGTGAGCTGCCAGCAGCTGCGAATGTGGATTTGTCCCAAACGGGTGTCATTGAGATTTTGGGTTCACCCTTTGCACACTGCTCACAGCTCCAGCAACTCAGCCTTTCCCGAAACTTACGCATCATTGAGCAAGAAGCCTTTCTTAAGTGCACCTCGCTGCAAGAAGTCTGCATCCCACCATCCCTGCTTTACATTGCTCGGCGTGCTTTTGCAGGCTGTACGCAGCTTCGAGCAGTTCGTAAACAAGGAAAAGCAAAACATGGCGAGGTACATATGCCCGGCTCAATGCCTTTGACAAATGCGAGCAATTGGATAAGCCCCAATGGCTCCGATTCTGCCGCCAAATGCCAATGACCAATCGAGAGACGACTTCTAAGCAGCCACACGCTAAGCTGGCAAAGCAAATGACAGTGGGAATGGACTGCTATTCTGCGGTCTCAATTTCGTGAGCCAGGTTCAAGAAAGCTCAGGCTAAGCCATCCTTTCGGCCCCAGTAACTACGTTACAGTGAGCCTGTAGGAATGAGAGCCTTAGCTTTCGCTCCTAATAGGCGGGTGGTAGAAAATGGTAATGGAAGGTTGTTAGGGGGAACCTTAGTTCTCCTTGCAGCGGCCACGCATGACCATTGCTGCACAAAGAGGCACAAGTACCATGCTAGGATAGGTCCATGTTTCACTGGTTTCACCCGGGCCTTGCACGCAACAGGAGACTTTTTGCAACTCAGTGCCGCTCTCTCTTTTTGAAACAGAGAGTACCACAATGGCACTTCTTGAATGCTAAAGGGTGCAAAGGTGACCTCCCTTTGGGGGGGACGGCGCCACCATCGTCTCCACTGCCTGACAATCGACATGCCTCTCGTCTCTGTCGTGCAATCAGTTGGTTGTGCAACGAGATGGGCCTTTTCCATGGCTTGCTAGGCAGAGCAGCAACTGACTCCCCTGGGCAAGGATCAGACTGGCTGACAATCAACAATGCAGGTCTTGCAAAGCACCTGATCATCGTCTTTGCCATTCGATGCAGTGGCCCTCTTGGTCACAGCTTGGTGGGTGGGGCGAGGCCCCTTTGATAGGCTTCGCTGCACTCCGCTCTTGCACCGACCATGCCGTCCGACTTTCATAGTGAATTCAGGCCCTTAGGTTAGTTAACACTCAGCTTTTGTCTTTTTCACATGTCTCACCCTGGTACAGAGGAAACGCGCTTCGACGAGAGGGAATTGTGGCTTCTGGTTTCTGTTTCTTGTTGGGGTTGGGGGTTTTTTGCTTGTTTTTGTGTTGCTTGTGTTCTTTTCCCCGTTTCCTTCCCTTTCAATGATGACCTAGGCACTCCGCCCACACGGCGTCCGCACTCGGTGGAAAAAAAAGACCCTGTTCCTATTTGCCACCGCCCATTTTTGCAGCTACAAAGCACAGGATATTGGATGACTATGAGAGGTTCGTACACCTTCCCGCGCAACCCATGCGCTGGTCGGAAGCACTGCAGTCCACTGATGGGAGGCCGATGGTTGAGTAGGAGAGCTCTGTGTTCTCTCAGGTCATCTGCCACTCCTCCAGACTTTGCTTTGGGTCTCCAAAGAGTAACCGAAGGTCTGGCAGTCCTTGGGCGACTGGAGTCACCTGCACTGTTTGCACTTGGCGACGGACGACGGGACTGGTCCAAAGGTGCGTGGCCAGTTGGGCTCCTTCGCTGTGCAGAAACAGAGCAAGGATACGAAGACTTCAACCAGGCGCACGATCTCCAGCGACTGAGTTTGAGTAAGCTGGTTCATGGCGTGCAACTGGAGTTGGCACCGTACCAGATGTTGGTGTTTGGAAGCTTCCATCCATTTGTCAGATCCACTGACGAGTGTAATCCAGCCTGTGCGCGACAACATGTCGCTTGAATTGACTGGGTTGCCAATCACACAGTAAGTCCTCTTCTGCATGAATAAGATAGATTCTGCATCGGCCAAGCTCATCTGCCTGATGACACGCAACAGCTGTGCTGAAAGTTTCCACCAGAGCCCATTGAGAAACGTTGCATGAGGCAACCTCTGTGCGTCGGCACCAACACGATCTGGGTTCTCCTGTAGAGGACCGACGCCCGCCCGAACCCAAGCTCTTGCCGTCGCCTGCGTGGTTGCACAGTGAGCGAAATAGAACAGCTAGTTCGTGCAGACAAGTTGTGGCCCCAGCTGCTGTCCCTGTGATTTTTTTGCTCCGACCGGTCAACCGGCGTAAGCGCCAGAGACGCGTGTCATCCACTCTCTGGTTGGTGCAATCAAGGTGGGGCATTAGACCCGTCCAGGCGCCTCAGGCCGCAATGAATGTGTGCACATCAGGGGGGGGAGTAGTGGCGGTTGTGAGCCAGAAACCATGATGCTTGGCTTGGATGTAAGGTGTCGCAGGCACTCTCTCATCTTCGAAGCAGTCAGCAAGGTCAAAAGACTTGGAGCAACTCTTGCCAAGCCTCTAGAAGGGGCCTTTCATGATGGACTGCGTTGAACTCAAATGGTGGGAGGACCAAGGTACCTGAAGCTTGCGGAGCGGGTGGCAGCCATGAAAGGGACAGTCTTCTTTTGTGCACGGCAAACTGCCAGCGCTTGTGAACACGTGTGGAGAACGTCGAAACGATGGTGCTGTGGACATGTCATGGCATGCTCTGTTCTGTGCTGCGCAGGAGTAGGTCAGGATGCTTCACCAGAGGAGAAGCCTGTCTGTCGAGTGCTGTTGGCATGCAGCTGGCCCAGTGCCTCGAGCATTTCTTGAAGGATATCATGAACACCGCACAGAATGTCAGACCCCTCAGACCCCAACAGACAGTTTCAGCAGCCGTGCGGGCCTGGTGCTGGAGGAGCAGGTATCCTTCACTGCAAGGAGCGCTTGAGCCGGAGGCTAATGGGCGACCGTGCTGCGTGAAGATCGCTGCCGACCTCCAGAGATCGGGTTGTCTGCCAAACGAGTGTGTGCATGCGAGCACGTGCGTGCGTCTTTGCAGTGCAATGCAAAAAACGCCCACATTCCCCCCGACATCCAAAGCATCGGCAAAGCAGAGCAGAGACATGCTAGCGACAGTGGTGTGGCCAACCAACTGTCAGGAACAGGGCAGAGTAGCCGCTAGAAAAGAGCTGAGAGGGAGGGGCCGCGCCATCCTAAGCGTCTTGAGCGTGAGCACCGGGGAGATAAGCCTTTGGGAAGGCAGCCTTTGATGACGACCAAAGGTCGCATTGTGGCTCCTCTGTCTCGCTTGCGCGTGATCTGAGGTGCATGGGGATCAGTGAGCTGCTCTCATCGGACCTGCTATTGCCTTGCCGCACTCGCTTTTCAGCAGTTCGAGCTATTTTCGTGTCCGCGAGAAGCATTCGCAACTCTGTGTCCGTACCCCTTTGGCTCAAGGCGTCTCGGCTCAAACTCACGGCAAAAAGCCGTTGAGCTAGGAGGTTCAAGACTGCTTCTCAAAGAGAAGAAGTTGTCTCCGCGCCGGACTGCGTAGCTGGGATGTTTTTGTTTAGCTAGGCTCTTCTCTTTCTGCAGATCTCAAGTGGTGTCCTTAGACACCATTTGTGTTTTTCGCCTGCCCATTACCGTGAGCTTAGCTTCTCAAGGGATGTCCTTAGACATCCTTTGAGACTTCGACCAGTTACGCATAATCAAGTGGTGTCCTTAGACACTGTTTGAGCTTCGTAGTAAGGACTACCTTTCGAAGGGGGTGTCCTCAGACATTACCTTCAGTTGCGCTCTTGATTCCCTTCTTTGTCTTGGCTGGTTTTCGTCATGTCTTTCAAGGAAGTCTCTTGCACGATTTCGCAGTTTATCTATACGATATTCTGGAATCCTTTGAGACTAAGGGAATTTTTGCGCAGCTCCATGGACCTTCTCTGGCTGTTTCACCACGAAAATTGTTTCTGTGTCGTTTTCCTAGCATGGTCAATACGGAAAGATTCAGCCGCAACCTTTTTGTAGTTGGAGAAGATGAGTTTCAGAACATTTATGTCGCTGTCTCTGGCAAGCACCCGTTCGACATTTCTATTTTGTTTGGGTCCCTGTCTCTCTTGTTTTACGATTGGTATCTGATTGTCAGAATACGCTTTCGGAAATTTTTGTCCAAGCTGGGTTTTCCTCTTGCAGTGTCCTTAGCCACTGCCTCAGGACCAAAGATCCTCTTACTGCATTTGTCTCTTGCCGACCTACCCAGATATAGTCCAAGCATTTCGTGTCAGCTTAGCCTCGTCTTGTCCTGCCTGAGCGGCATGTCAATGAAAGAAACCGTCTGTGCTCTTTTGCAATCTGTTTATAAGCGGGACAACCCATGCCGTGACACTTAAGACATTTTAAGTTTTGTCTTGCCAAGGCCGAGGCCTTCCCTTTAGAGATCTAGCGTCCCAACGAGCCCAAGGCAGACAGTTGCAGGGCATGATTTGCAAGATTTCCATCTTAGTGCTCAAGGCTTTCCTGTTTGCTGGTGGGGAGGCTGCAGGAAAACTAAACCACCAATACTGTGACTCAAACTTTTTATTTTGCAAGCCACAGGCGCAATATGTCGTCTCCTGCTGGTCACATGCAGCCACGAAATTCGGCCGTGCAAATGATTTCTCGTTCCATCAATCTCTATTCTTTTTGGTTCATTTGGCGATGAAAGGTCTCATTGAAACGCCTGGCCTGCCCAAAGCAGACTGCCGCAGAGGACTCGCAAGACTCTATCTTTTGAGCGTGCTGTACCTAAGCTATTCCTGTTTGCTGATGGGGGGGCTGCAGGAAAACAGGACAACCCATGCCGTGACATTTAAGTTTTGTCTTGCAAAGGCCTTTCCTTTAGAGGCCTAGAGTCTCAGTGAGCCTAAGGCAAGGCAGACTGTTGCAGAGCATGATCCAGAAGCACTGATCTGCCGTTCTATTAATCTTGACGCTTTCGTTTTTGAATAATTGGAGATGAAGGGTCCCCAGCCGCAAAATTCGGCCGTGGAAACGTACTTTCACCAGCCATCCAGAAGCGCAGTTTTGCCGTTCCATCAAACTAAGAGCTTTCGCTTTTGTTTTATTGGGATGAATCTGACGCCTGCCACAGGGGATCCAGACATCTGAAACCTTTCGCCCTGAGCTGCGGCAAAGGCAGTGTTGACAAAGCAAGTGCAGACTTCTCAACTGCAACTTCGCTCCTTAAGGGCCAAGGCAAAAGGGAGCGTCCAAATAGACCTACCAACTTGGACTTCCGAGAAGCGCAGGGCCTCTGTACATTCGACCCTTCGCACGCCAAGGCGCCAGTCAGCGCCTACCTCGACCTACCCACTTGGACCTCCGAGAGGCGCAGGGCCTCTGTAAATTCGACCCTTCGTACGCCAAGGCGCCAGGGAGCGCCTACTTCGACCTACCCACTTGGACTAGGCACAGGGCCTCTGTAAATTCGACCTTTCGTACGCCAAGGTGCCAGGGAGCGCCTACTTAGACCTGCCAACTTAGACCTCCGAGAGGCACAGGGCCTCTGTAAATTCGACCCTTCGTACGCCAAGGCGCCAGGGAGCGCCTACTTCGACCTACCCACTTGGACTAGGCACAGGGCCTCTGAAAATTCGACCTTTCGTACGCCAAGGGGGGAATGAATGAAGGATGTCAGTGAAATGCTTGGCCTGCCCAAGGCGGCCAGCCACAGGGTATGATTTGCATGACTCTGTCCTTCGTGCGTGCTGTCCTTATAAGCTATTCCTGTCTGCTAGAGGGGGAGCTGCAGGAAAACAGGACAACCCATGCCGTGCCACCTAAGTTTTGTCTTGCCAAAGCCCTTTCCTTCAGAGACCTCGAGTCCTAGAGAGCCTAAAGCTGACTGTAGTAGAGTATGATTGGCAAGGCTCCCTTCTTTGAGGATGCAGTGCTCAAGTTGTTCCTGTTTGTTGGTAGGGAGGCTTCAGGAAAACTAAACCACCAATCTGTGACTCAACTTTATTATTTCTCTATTCATTTGTCTTGCAAGCTGCAGGCGCAAATTTCGTCTATTGCCGGTCACATGCAGCCGCGAAGCGTGGCAATGTATATTCATCGGCTAATAGCCTTAAGTCCTTTCGTTCATCGCCTTGTGCCTTGGAGATTATCCTAAGTGTTGTCTCGAGTGTCGTTTTGCCGTTTTTGTCTACAGTCCGCCCTTTCAAAGAGGTGACCTCAGTCACTGTCCACAGTACGCCTGGCCATTCCTGTCTACTGGTGGGGGGGCAGCAGGAAAACTGGACAACTCATGCCGTTAAGCTGAAGCTGTGTCTTGCAAAGACCAAGGCCTTTCCTTCAGAGATCTTGAGTCTTAGCGAACCTAAAGCAGACTGTTGAAGAGTATGATTTGCAAGACTCCCTTCTTCGGGTATGCAGTACTCATGTTTTACCTGTTGGTTTGCAGGGAGGTTGCAAGAAATCTAAGCCACCAACACTGTGACTCACAGGTTGTTGTCTTGTAAGCTACGGGCGTAATTTGTCGTCTCCTGCTAAACTAATGCAGCCGCGAACTTGGGTTGTAGACACGTACATTTATCAGCCATCCAGAAGCACAGATTTGCCGTCCCATCAATCTAAGTGCATTCGTGTTTGTTTCAGTAAGGATGAAGGGTATCAACCAAAAGGCTTTCGTCTTTGTCTATTAGGGAATGAAGGACATGCCGTGACACTTGAGTTTTGTCTTGCAGAGGCCTCTCCTTTAGAGACCTAGAGTCCCAGTGACCTAAAGCAGACTGTTGCAGAGCATGATTGGCAAGGCTCCCTTCTTTGAGTGTGCAATACTCAAGTTGTTCAGAAGTATAGGCTTGCCGTCCTATCAACCTAAACGAATTGGTAAATATAAAGAGTGTGTTGCTCCAATTGAGCAGACAAACAGGAGGAGCATTTCTCAGTTTCAGCCCAATGAACTGCACGCTCTACGCATCGTTTAACTCCAGGAGGTGTAAGTAATGCAAAGTTTAGGAAGAGAACCATGGCATGCTTCACGCTTCCTGTGTTCATACCAGGATCTGGTGGCCAACTTCCAATGTCTAAATCCCTTATGTCGAAGCCCTTGAGGCCACTCATTCCTGATAGATTGGCTTCAGCAGTGGAGAGGAAAAGTATCGATGAGATTGCGAGTAATAGAACAGACTCAGGGTTAACGTATTGAAGTAGATGATTTTGGCATGGATGCTAAGGTTAGCTCTACAATTTCGCATGCTGTCTCCACCGGAGCACGTGCGTTTGTTGTCGTACCCCTTATGATCTACGTGATTATTCATTCCAGGAGGTGTAAACAATGCATGGATTAGGGAGGGCCCTGTCATGCTTAGCGCTTCCTGTGTTCATACCAGGATCTTGTGGCCAACTTCCAATGTCGAGAAGGACGTGATCGGGGAATCACTGATGCCTCCATTGGTGGCCATGACTTTCAACAAATTGCCTGAGAACCTCAGTTTCGTCTGGGGGAGTCTGCACTCAGCCAATCTTGGCGCAAAGTACCATGCTAGGGAATATTTCGGTTTCGCCTGTTTCACCAGGTCCATGCAGGTCTGTAGGTTGCCTGCAGCTACGTTTGTTTGCAATGTCCACCACCTCCGTGCCCTTGACCGGCCACAGTCGCCTTTGCTAGTGCACGGACATGGCCTGAGCTCATCAGAGCCATATCGTAAATGTCAAGTAGCAAGTGCGCCACACCAAAGCAATCCGACTGCCCTCTCCAAAGGAGTGAAGTGTCAGCCAGGTGTCGTCACTGCTCAGAGACCAACATGCCCACATTTGTACAACAGGCTGCACGCAGCTGCAACAACTCTGCCTTTCCCGCAATTTGAGGATCATAGAGCAAGAAGCCTTTCCTAAGTGTACCTCGCTACAGGAGGTTCCACTCCACCATCCCTGCTTTACATGGCGCGATGCGCTTTTGCAGGTTGCACGCAACTTCGAGCAATATGCAAGCAAGGAAAAAGTAAAACATGGCGAGGGACATATGCCCGACCCAATGCCTTTGACAAATGTGAGCAACTCGATCAGCCCGAATCGCACCGAGTTTTGCCGGCCGATGCCAATGATTTATGGAGATAAGACTTTCTAGAACCTGCACCAAAGGCTAGCAATGCTTTCGCGGCGGGAATGGTGCATAAGCACTCCGCCAGGAAGCTACGTCAAGTGAAATGTGCAAACATTGAGTAGAGTCGCCAACTTCTTTTCGCCATTCACGATACAGTGAGCCAATAGGAATGAGAGCCTTAGCTCCTCGTTCCCAACAGGCGGGTGGTAGAGAGTGGCAATGGAAGATGCCCAGGGGGAACCTTAGTTCCCTCTGTTGATGTCCGACATTACCAATTTTGTACAAAGAGGCACATATACCATGCTAGGATAGGTCCACGGTCTCACCTGTTTCACACGGGCCTTGCGCGCAACAGAACAATGCTTTTGCAATGACGCAGCATTTCTCAAAGTTAGGGCACACCCCGTTTTGGCACCTTTGTGTGCCGAAGGGTGCCGAGATGACCTCCCTTCGGGGGGGTGAGACTTTCGCACCCTTACCTGCAGGCTTTCGTCGTTTGCTATGGCCGCCACTGCCTGAACACTACCAACTACTATGCCTCTTGACTTGTATGTGCAACCAGTTGCAAGGGTTGTGCTACAAGAAAGGATTTTTCCACGGCATGATCAGCATAGCAACCACTGATCCACTTAGGCAAGGGTCAGACCTGCGTTAGAGCATACCAATGCCCGGGACTTGCATTGTGACCAGGTTTTTTTTGCCACTCTGTGCAGTGGCCGCTGGTCACTGGTAATAGAGATGTGAAGTCCATTTGACGACTTCGTTGAGATTTCGCTAGAGCACAACCCCTCGCTGCCATGCTCTTCTTTCGTGAATTCAGGCCCATAGATAGTCAGCAGTCAGCGTCTCACTTGTTTCACCCTAGTACAGAGGAAATACTACTTGATGGTGGAGTCTCGGCCGGTGGGCTGTGGTTGGTTTTGTTTTGTTTGTTGTTGGGTTGTCTTTGTCCTTTTCTCCACCATCTGACTGTATTTCCTTTCCTTCAATGATGACCTGGGCACCATGCCCACACGGCGTCCGTACTCGTGGAAAAAAAGCATTCGCAACTCTGTGCTGCCGCTAGCATGACTTTGTGTAGCCACCAAGCCTGCCGGATTGCTTGATAACAGGCGGGAATCGTCACTTTGAGCCATTCTTTAATGTCAGATGTCACTAGGCACGCGGGCCAGAAGGCTAGCGTTGTATCATCTGACCAGGCAGTCATAACGACGCGGCATGTGCGTCTCTGTCGCCACTCTTCCCATTGCTGGAGGGTCATTGTCGGTGCACTATCAAAGGCCCTGCTAGTGGTGGGGTAAGAAATGGCAAGGAGTTCTGCCGGGAGATCAGTCAAAGCCCAAAAGTGGAGAACTCCTCTGTCCGCGATTGGGGGTAGCACGCGGGATGACCAGCTCAACACTGGTGCCGTAGGACCCGCAAGTCCTAAATCCACAAGATGCCTATAGATAATATACCTGTCATACACATCGCCCGCAAAGAGGATGCCACTCAGTGTGAGATAAATCCTGCCAAATTCAGTCGACAATGGGCGGACGAGGGTACCATCACACAGTCGAGCCTTAGCGAAGGACTTGTGGTACCTGAAGAATTTCGTAGCCAGCCGGATCGAGTGGGTTTATGCCATTTATATAACATCTTGTTTCTGGCCGGGACTGCACCTGCAATGCGTAGGTGAAAGTGATTCGGGGGTAAATTCAGCGTGAGCGCTACGACATAACAGCGATGTCTCGTATTGGTGACCTCCGTAACAGCTGGTGAGAGGTCAAGTGCCGCATTGAGGGATCCATGCACGACAGTAGGACAAGCCCCTGTGGTCGCAACTTCTGGTCGTGTAAGAAAACAGGTTGTGTCGTGAGTAATGCAGCAGTTTGCCATCATTAAGAGCAGCAATAGTGGATAGCCATACGCCCTTGCAGGAGGTTTGAGCCAGAGGGCAAGGCAGCGGGCGCATATTGCTCAGGAGGTTGCGCAACAGACGGATGGCAAAATTGGGCCACATGGGGGAACAAACTCATAAATATGTGTATATGTGTGCAACCACTAACCCAAGATTAGTGAGCAAGGTTTGGCGGGCATGGCCCTGTCCATGCAATATTGGGGATCATGCTGGGCTAGGAGCGGAAGCACCTGCTTATCTCAGGCGACGCTTCTTGGCACCTGGGACTACCCGCGCTCTCTTGGTTAACCGTTCTTCTAGAGAAAGTTGATCCTGGTTGCTAGCGCCTTGATATGTGCGTTTTCGTCTAACGACGGGATGGGGGGGTAGTGATACCACCCCGACAACCCCGCCAAAGACACCAGCGGGAATGTTGTCGTTATCGAGCTCTTCAAGAAGCTCAGTCCTTTTTGAACGGAGTAGTTCGCTCCTAAAGAGCGGTGGGTCATCTAGGGAGAAGCAATATTGTTGGCGCAAGAAGCTGTGGAGTGAGGTTAGATGCGCTTCAGTAGGGCCAGGGCTGACCCAAAATCCATCATGTAACCAGATGACCGAGCGGAACCCAAGGATTGGTTGCAAAAAGCTGTAGGCCGCCCACGTTAATTGCTGTTCGAGCTGTTCGAAAAAGCGGAAGGGGTCCGCCCGGCTCCGCTCGCTGGCTCTGACTGTGCACCAGGTGGGCGGGTTATCCATGACAAAACGGCTGGCCGCATGCAGTTCATAAGCAAAACGCGTTGCTTGTACAAGCTGCTTGTCACCCAAGTGCGGAAGTCGGCGCTGTAGATAAGAGACAGCTTCTTGGGGTGTGCCACTATTAATGATAACCAATGGCCACGTTTTTACCAGTGCGACGTGCAGAGCAGGATCTCCAACTGTGACTGACGCGCCGAATTGCTCGTGAAGCCAGTCACGAGCAGCTTGTACTGGGGGCAAAGTAAGGTGAACGCCCGAGGTGGCAGAGCATCTCCGAGTCAGTTCATAATGCGCACCACTGATATCAACTTCATAATGATCTTCTCCGAAGAGTAACAGCCTCGCTTTGCGAGGTAGCCGTTGTGCAGCAACACCAACCGCATAGAAACGGCCTTTCCCATCAGCAGAGGAAGTCTTGTACCCTATGGTGAGGGATCGATGTTGGTTCCCTGCAGTAGCAAGATAGTCTTGTACGTATTGGCGACTATGGGCTGCACTTTGCAATAATTAGCAAGCTGCGGCGGAGCCGGGGCCGGGCATTCGGTTAGCGCAAAGGCCGGATATGTGTGCAAAGCCCCATGATCAACAATGAAGCCAAGCTTCTGTGCGAGGTGATAAGGGGGAGGTGCTCGATGACTGGCAGCGTGCAATGGGGAGTCAGCAGCTCGTCTTGCAGCTGCACTAGCAGAGCCCGCGAAGTGATCGGCAAGTTTGTTACATTCTCTTGGGAGGTAAACTAGCCGGAAAATGAACGGGGCTCTCGCCAGCAGCAGCTGGCATTCTTCCAAAATTTTGACGACTGCGAGTCGTTTGATACGGCCACGACCCTGTAAGTAATTCAGGAGGGGTAGAATGTCGCCCTGAAGGACAACGCCATCCTGTGCTATTCCTTGTTGGAGGCATTCATGGTAGAACTCAGTGGCTAGTTGCACTGCATGCAGACACGCCTGTGCCTCTGCAATAACATTATCTGGGCAATCGAGCAATGGTATTGACTTCCATCGTACTAGCGTCGTAGAGTCTTGGGTAACTTGTAGAAGACTAACCCCTGCTCCCCCTGCTCTAGTCTTCTTATGTGCAGAACCGTCGAACTGAACAAGGCATCCCCTCCACTGGGCTGCTTCCCCTATGAGCAGCACCGCATTTTCCGCGACATCGACCACAGCGCAAAGCTTAAGGTGAGTGGACCCGCAGTGGCAGGTGTATGGGAGTAGGGTCGCCGTAGCTGACGGAAATGGCAACTTGGTATATTGTGTGAGCAACAAGCGCAACCTTGCATCTGCAGTAGCAAAGGTGGCTATCGTTTCACCTTTATGAAAGGCCTGGGTGGTACAGAGACCCTTGTCGGGGAGCAGGGCGGATTCCAGCTGTGTTTGCGGGAATCGTTGGACACGGATGAACGAGGTGGAAGTACAATGGAGATCAGCCTGCATTGGCGGTGCTCTAAACCAGGCAAGCTGGGTGGCTGGGAGCGATTGGTACGTACGTTGCCACAAGTCCAAGGCGTGTGCAGGGATAGGTTTCACCTTGACACATGTGATGTTAGGTCGGAGCCCCCCATATTCGGTAACGATCCTGCGGAGATGGAACAATAGATACGTCAGAGCAATCCCTATATGTTTGGTCGGTGTCTGTCGCCAGTTGATAGGAGGCAGGTTAGCTTTGTGCAAGGCAGCCCATGCGATGTGGACTACAGGGCAATAGGAAAGCCAGTGGTCGATCGTATTGGCCCCTCCCTGGCAGATGACACAAGGCACGACAGCTGTATCACTGAGGGGACCATCAGTTGTTTGAACTCTGGACTTGATTGGCGTGGGAGGGGCAAGTCTTCTCATGCCCGCCGGCGCATGGTGACACAGGAAAGAGAGTGCTTCTGGTGGGAGTTCAACAAATGCGCCTGGATCCTGACCAGTGCAATTAACACAAAGGGCTCCTTTCTGAGGGCCAAGTGGGTACGTTCTAGCGTTCTGTGCACACCAAACACACGGCGAGCTACGACTGACCCGCCCACGTAGGGGTAGCCAGAGGTCAGGGTCTTCCCCAAGTGCCCATCGCAGCACAGCAAACCGCGGAACAGCTCCTATTTGAGAGATGAGCCACTTGAGGAAGTCAAAAGAAGGCCCAAATGGCCATCCATTAGTAGCGACTCTATTTGGAAAGATGCGAGAGGGCACCCTCGATTTCCTTGGCAATGGCAAATTGCTTGAAACTTTCTTGGAAACGCCGCACCGCTTGAGAGGGGTCCTGCGATTGATTGAGGATCCCAACAAGTAGGCGGATCTCCTCAGGGGCAAGCTGCTGTTGCCAGTACTTCCAACAGAAGTATACTTGCTTGGTATACGATTCTGCTGTGCCCTCAAATGCAGTAGGGAGCGAGCAGTGGCCTTGTCGGAGATAGCAGCCAAACAGGGAGACGGCATGCATGATGGCAGGATCGAGCAAGGGGCCAAGTCGTAACCAACGGCGCAGACCAACTAGGGAACTTATACCGCTTGTGCAGGAATTCCGACAGAGCCTGAAATAATGGGTGCAGGAGTGGTTTGGAGAAATACCGATGAGTTTGTACATAATAAAACAGGCTGAGCGAGAAAGCATTAAAGTAGACAATCTTCGCATGGATACTGAGATTGCCTTTGTTTCCTGCAAGCAGCCTCGTGCGGAACTTGAGGAGCTGCTTGAATAACAGCGAGGGCATGGTGAGGCGCAGAGGGGCATATTCCATTTGTTCAGCATGTAGCTGACAAGCCCAGCCCGTATGAATGGTAAGTCCTAAATTAACAGTGCTGGGAGCAATACATTGGGCACCCAAACCAGCACGGTCAACGTGATACAGTTGCGCTGCAGAGAATGCAGCGCTAGTCAGTAACTGGGTTTTCGATCTGCAATCACATGGACTAGCTGCAAGTTGCAGCAATAGCGGGTGTCCATTGAGCACCCAGTCATGTCTGTGGGCTGCATGGAACATGACACCGTGTTCTCCGTGGCGTAACACAAAATAGTGTGCGTAGTGAGGAATGTGCCGGACAGCAGCGGAGATGGTGGCTTCTCCCTGCTGATGCCACGGAATGAAAGCATCAGCACAGTCAGACAGACGGAGTAGCTGTTGCTCGGGTAGGGGGACTCTGGACAGCCCAACATGCCAACAGGTGTGCGCATCCATTATTACTCCCGCAGCAGACCACGTGTTAATCAAGCTGAAGGTCTCCTTGATCCACTCTGGATCTTGCTGCATTCCAACAATGGTGGTATCGTCAACATATCCTGCTACAAGGAGGACACGCGGCGCCTGGTTTAGTGCAACGAAAATCGGATCCATTGCTAGACAGAAAAAGAAGACTGAGGTGGAGCGCCCCATATCTACTCCAGAGAAAACTTCACGTGGAGGCAACAGTCTTCCTTGCACTTTATGACGGATTCTTCTCCCAAACAGAAGGTACTTAGCGAGTTGCAAGACCCAGGAAGAACACTGCCGTATATGTAAGATATGCAGAATCCAATAGCGTTGACTCGTTCAAAAGCTTTGGAGAGGTCTGCAAACAATGCCGACGCAGGGGTCTCTCCTTCAAGTACTCTTTGCACCTCGAGAACAGCCCTTTGTGGCTCTCTGAAGACGTTTAGCATTGTCTGCGCAGGATGGAAGGAGCTCCTGGTGGTGCGAAACAACATGGCAGCAGCAGTACCATCTTGCAGCCGATCAAGTGTATCTGGCATTCCTAATGGTCGGAAATAATCTGCAGTGGGTCCTTGTTTAGCCTTTGGTATCCAGACACCAACTTGGGTTGGCGCCGGGAGCTCACATGCCATCATGCGATCAAAGTCATCTTGCAACACAGTGGCTGATTGTTCTGGAAACATACGCCAAAAGGCGTATGGGAGTCCGTCAGGTCTGGGAGCGGAGTCTTTGGTAAGTAGGAGATGTTCGATGTTCGATGTAATCATCTATTACTGGCTCAGGAACTTCCGGCCAGGGCTCCGTTTGCGCGCGGTACGTCGCCAAAGTTGAGGCCCAGGCTGGGTCATATTGGACTGGTGGCTGAAACCAAAAATCTCGCGTGGCAAGCATAGCTTCATCATACTCTTGCGCAGTTCTGCACTCTTTGCCATTCTTCTGTAGAAGAGGGCCATGGTAAAAGGTGCCCCGTGGGCAAATGGTTTTCAGCCGATCCCAAAACGTTCTCTGTCGTCTTGCGCGACGTGCAGGGTCAGTGTGGTCCTGGCCAAATGGAATCTGAGTGAGTGTAGTTGCTGCAATTTCGGCTGTTTGCAATGCCGTGGCAATGACGTCTGCTGGCACAAGTGATTGGTCGTACTGTTTGGGCCATGACTGCAGGAGTTCAATCATCCCACTTTGTTCATACAGGCATTGCAACGTCTCTTTATGGATAGCAGGACCAATTGTCCTTTGCCTAATCGTTTGTAGAGTTTCGTGAGGGGTGAAATATGTTTGAAGGCCTTGGAGGAGTTTCGCCACCAGCTCCAAACCAATGAACGGATATGTATGGAGAGCGGAACCGCGACTGCACAGCTCTCTCTGGCTAGCGAAATACTTCGTCGCAGGAGGCGCAGAGCCTGCTGTCGCTTAACTTCAACTTCTCCAACTGCGAAAGCAGTGGGATCCAAAAAGACTTTGGTTGGAATAGTACAGTGTTTTTCTGACTGCGGATGCGGTGTCAATCGAGGCTTCATAGTCAAAAAGGCAGTAACTGTTTTGTGATGGCAAGTACTGACTCGATATCGACCTGTAAGCCGGACGTGGAGTTGAGTTGTGTCCAGGAAGAAACTGGGTACCAGAAATCGGTCCAAAGGCGACTCCTGCTGTTCACCAAATCGGAAGGTGGGGAAGGAAGGATCAACATCTGTAACACCTAGTTGCCCCAGAAAGTCTTCCCATAGTTGCGGGTGATGTTGATCACAGCGATTGAAATCCCCACCAATGAAGACAGGGTGTGTCTCAAGGGTAAGCAGAGCTTTAAAAACTTTACCGACAAGAGTCTTTGGACTTTTAGGAGGCAAATAGACTGATACAAGCCACACAGGGCAGGCTTGAAAGGTTACACAGGCTGCCACAGCATAATGCTCGACAAGTACTTTGTGACTACTGAATTCCCATCCTGCTGGGATGAGTATTGCAACTCCTGCTTGTGGGTGCGGATCTTGTTTGGCGAAGGTAGTGGCAATTCGAATATCCGGCCATGTATGGGAGAGGTGTTGCAATTGCACCTCTGTCCATTTAGTTTCCTGTAAGAGGACAGGTGCCGCACGAAGAAGGGGTCGTATGATTCCGGATTTGTGTGCATTAGTGCTGGCATCAGGATGCCAGCTATTGAGATTCCAACTATACAGCCGACGTATAGAAACCGGTAGATTGGTAGGACGTTGCTGTCGAAAAGCAAGGATCTGTTGACACAGCGTCCAGAACTTTGACGGGATTACACGTAGTGCTGGTATGTCATTGGAACAGACCTCACTTGTAGGGTTGCTTCCTGTAGGAGGGCTGGATGCGGCCCACTGTGGGTAATCTTTGAGTAATCGTTGCAGCGCACGCATTGCATCTTCAAGGTTAGCAAGACGATGGAAACCACATAATTCTAGAAGTTCCCCAATACTGATTTGTCGATAGGAACGCTTGGGAGAGATGAAGTGGATGAGAAAGTGAAGTGAGTATACTTGAGTGAGCATTCTGCCACAATTTTCCCGAAGAGATAGCCACGAGACAGCCCTTAGTCCAGCTGCGAAGGTACGTTGTATGAGGCGGAGAGTAGTAAGTGGTAACAAAGCAAGACGCGTCATTGCTGGTTAAGGAGAGCTTGGGCTCCCCAGAACACAGTAAGAGCAGGCTCTCCGCAAATACCAACGTACCATCCATTCGCAGTAGATAGACCGGGGCAACTGTCAATCGGCGTGGCTTGTTGTGACTCTTTGTAAGCCGCGATGGCAGAGTCTGCAGTTGGAAGTGCAGGTAGTGCAACATGTTCTTCGGGAGTAATGGTAACTAAACGACGGAAACTAGAAGGATCAGGATCGTTTGCTTGACAGACAAAAAGAAGACATAAAGCATGGGAATTTTGCGCTGCCCATACTTCAGCCTGTTCCTGCCCACAAAGTGCTTTGGCTGTTGAGGGACAAACGGTAAGGCAAGTGCCCTCGCGACGTCCTTCAATGAGAATGAGCGGTAGCCGTGCTAACTCACTGTGACAGCAGTTGACAAAAGGGTGAGCTTGTAGCAAATCTAATTTCGCAGCCGCACACTGCGCTAACCGCCAGAGGGCACATCCTATTTCAGACAGAGCTCTGGTAAAGGGTGATTCGAAACTGATGACTCTGGAGTTGTGTTGTATAGCAATTCCAAAAACACTTGCTTCTGCTTCAGCACGAAGAGGAATGCTGAAGCTGTATTTGGCAGTATATTCTTTTTGAGGAGTTGTGGTGGAATGGATTTGACTTGGCTGTCCACCATACTTGTAGAGCAATATGTCAACAGAATCTCGGAGCTGCACTAAATATAGATTCTGAAGTTTGTGCGGTCCAATGTAGTGAATTTGACAAGGCGAATGCCGATATGAGACTACAAAGTACCCGTCCACTTCAGTTATACTGCTCACTGCTAAGCTCCGAAAGAAAAGGATAGCTCTCGGTAAGGTAGGGTACGCAAAAAGGCCTCTCGCATAGGCAGGGAGGAGTAGTGAGTTGCATCCTTGTGTAAGGGAGTTTGCGACTTCGTTTGTAAAGGGGAGCCATTGGGGGACTGCTAGCTCTTGAGTAGTTTGGAAAAGCTGACTATTCTCCAAAAATTTGAGGAATTGCGGCGTTCCTATGACACGTAGTCGTGCACCAGCATCTTTTTGAAGATCTGCTTCTATTACCTCTCGTGTGAGGTACGTGGGTAGGACATTGCCAACGGTGGGTTGTGCTACTTTTGGTGCCTCGAGCGGTGACATAATGAGAGCTCGATAGTCAATGCGGCGATAGGGTTCTTCAACAAGGGTAGATTTGGGAGTGTAGTTCTTGCGAGCAAAGGCATCACTGATTTCTCGTTTGAAGCGCACATAGTTCTTACGCACTGTAGCAGGGTCAGGAATCTTAGTGACGCTTGGGAGCTTTCCTTGGACCCACGCTTGTAGGTCCTCTGCACTGCCTATGGCAAGACTAATAAGCCTTGGGTGGAATGAATTGCCAACAAAGGAGCGCATGGTATGTGGCGTAAGAAGATGTTTGAGGTGCACGATGTTCTGAAAGTTACGACTCAGTCCTGAGACTTGTAGCACTTCTTGGTCCGTGAGAAGCCGGAAGGGCAGCTGGATGCTGCTATTGTGGAAAAGCGGAAGGACATCACGGAGAGCAGCATCTTTCTCAGAATTAGGGGCTCCCACAGCAAAGCACTTAAGAAGATGCCTCCATGCTGTTTGATATATTGGTGGTATGATAGAATTCCAATGGAAACTAGGTATCCCATTGTCAGAGGAGAGATTGGCTATCATTGCGAGACCTTCTTTTGTGTGCCAATGGGAGATGCGCCACAGAAGCGCTGACGGATGATAGCTAGACCAGCTATAGCGCAAAGCAAGGTCACTTAAAACCGCTATTGGTCTCATGAATGGTTGTAAGGGGACTTCCCTTAACATGCCCCGTTCAAGCCTAACAAGGGGGCTCCAGTCTTGGGTCCATTCTAAATCTTCGACCGGGGTAACTTGTGTATCAGGACTCTCATGCGAAGTATTGTTCTGAAAGAAGATACGGAGTCTTTTTGCAGGAGAGATGAGTGAGGTGCACCATGTAAGCCTTGCTTTTGGCATGTGTCGGAGTCCTAAACACGCGCGAATGAAGCAAAAATGCTCATTGCGCATAGAGCCAGCATTTTCAACCAAAAATCGAATGCGATCTCCTGGAATGACAGTGGCCAGAAGATATATGGCTAGGTGCATAGTAAAGAAGAGGACACTAGCTGGGCCGCATATCCCCAGGTGACCATGGTCTTCTCCTGCATAAGTGAGGTCAGTGCATGGACTGCCACCAATAATGAAAAAATAGCAGTCAGATCCTAGCGCCGCAAACTCTCGAAGGAGCCGTGCATTGTCAACAAACAGGTTGTCAACATCTTTGGCACAGTAGAATGCTCCGCCTCCTTTGAGACTGTGCTGCCATCGTTGATCTACAGTAATGCCATGCTTCTCTCCAACTAAATACCTGAGAGTTTCGTCCTTTTCACATAGAATACATGCTTTTGGTCTGTAGCCAAACTTGGCTTCAATGATGTCAACGGAGGATCCACATCCATCAAACATACTTAGGATGGCATACGGACCTTTTTGCGTCACATTAGCGGCGGCATGCTTGGGAGGAGACTTAGCTTGTGCTTCTACACCTCCATTGTGCTGTGGATCAATAGTGTATGGACCTGGACGACTCATGCCAGGGGAATGCATCTGTGATGATCGAACAACCAGAGAGGGACAGTGACTTGGGTCACCGCCACCACTCGGAGTGGTAAGGACAGTTTGAGGTATCTCACTAAATTGCGAGATTTCATCTTCAATAATTTGTACTGTTTCTGCAGGAACAGTGGTAGAATCATCAGGAGGGGGTCCGTACGTCTCTAGAGCCGCAATGTTCGACGCCGTGATAACAAATGGGGTCAGTGTAGTTTGACGCTCGTTCGAAGGGCAGTCTTGTTTCTTAGTAGTATCATCGGAAGCGCTTTTCTTTCTGGGGTTCTGAAGATTCTTCCCTGTTCCGCTAGTCTTGAACTTTTTACTGAACCCTGATTTCCGCGCAGGAGGGTTTTTGACTTTCTTAACAGCATAGGTACACGGTCCAGACCACTTGGCGGCGACATCTGGAGTACGAAACAAAAAACCGCAAATGCGGTCTCCATCCCTGATTTTGAAGTCAATGTAATGTAGTCCCACAGCATTGTTGTAACATAAGAATTTGCTTTTCGGTCCTTCATTTTCAAGCACGTAGAAATGTTCAGCAGGTTGTTGTTCACCATTCAATGGGTCATGACCTTGATGTATTATCAGCGCAACGCATTGCCAGGAGTATCCACTGGAAAAGAGGGAATCTTTTCCCAGGAAATTTCTATAAGTATTTGCTGGCGGGTGGGATTCTCTGAGATATTGCAGCCATACTAAACGGCTAGCAGCACTAGTGTTAACTAGAAAGTTGCTAGAAGAAGCACACCCATTGCAGTACTGCTGCCCACTTGCTGTATCGCTGAGCAATAATTTGTCTGTCCATGGCACTGCGGAGTTGAAAAAGTCATGCCCCAGTGCGTTTTGTGGCAGTGGCTGCAAGACAAAGAAGGTTGACACAAAATGTGATGAGCTAACTCCACAAACGCCACAATCAAAGGTAACCAAGGAGCAAATTTTCTGCAAAAACGGTGCAGGGAAATTAACTGCCATTGAATCGAAGGTGCGTTGTACTTCTCCATGTACTTGTTTTGGAAGGGTGCACATTGCTAGCGCTAAATGAAAGGGCCCAAAAGTGTGATTGCGCAAATTGACAGCAGTGGTCCACCCTTGAGCAACGGCTTCCATCGCTTGATGAACAATGTGGTCTTCAAATTCCACTTGTGAGCTCCAGTCTGCCTTAGAAAGTATCCTCAACGCAGTAGTATAGAAGCAGGCAGTGGCATTGAGGTTGGCATAGATAACTGCAGCTTGTTTGTAGTCTTGTTCGTCAACCGCCATACTAGTTAGCGAGGCATCACGCGAGACAATTTGCTTAAGGGCATGCATGTGCGTGAGCTGTCTTTGTTCTTCAAATGAAAGGGTTGTGGACGGGATTACTCGGTCAGGTAGTCCCCTCGGGGCTATACCATTGCTTGTAATAGCATTGCCAGTGGTGGTAAAGGCTGTGCGCCGTTGGCAAAAGAGCTTTCCTCAATGAGATCGACAGCACTATTTTCTATTTCTTGGCCGTCCTGGATAAGAAATTGAGCTACTGGGGCCGCAACAGATTCACCATCTGGCATATGAACTTCTTGGATGAGGTTGGCATCAAGCCGAGCATCAACTTCTTGACTGTATTGACTATTTTGTATACTGGTGGTATCATCAGGAAGCTGAGAGGGCGCAGCCGAGTAGTCAGCAAGCTGTTTGCTTAGCTCATCTATGATTTTCAACTCCTGCGATTCTTCTAGCATAGAGCTAGCATCAATAGCCGTAAGTGGAGAAGGAGTCACTACAGACAATTCGGCAGGATCTTCAACATCTGTAGATGAAGGTTGTTCAATGAACGGAGTTTCTTGCTCAAAATACTTCTGAACTTTGCAATTGTCATGCATATGGCAGTCCCCACTAGAGTCTTGATCAATGGGTGGCTCTGGAGCGGCAGCTGCAACCCCATGAGGTTCGTGCCGTTTCGGAAAACCTGGGTTGATAGCTGGGTTGATAACCTGCTGATCGCCATATTCTTGATTTCGTAGGAGCGTGGCTTGTAGATTACGTTTGCTACGCGTGACGTCTGATTGTTCTTGCAGATTACTATTGGGATGTTCTGATTTGATATGTTCATTGTTGCCATCAACAGCACTGGGAAGCTTGGGGATTGGCACTTTTCGGATTAGCGCATCAAGTGTATCCTGATTGCGTTTGTTGATCGTGACTGTCGAAGGAATTTCGGCACCTAACAAAGTTGATGAAGAAAGTTGCTTGCTGGCATCTTTTGGGACCTTGGTATTTGCGGGACCTTCAGAATAACGCTGCGATGTATCTTGAGCAACTGAAGGCGCGTGTTGAGAAGGCGTGTAAAATTCTGACGCACTGGCATGGCTGCACTGAGCAGGCGAGGAGAGTTTAGTCGGAATACCAGGGTTTTGTTTCTGTCGTTCATAAAGAGGGCTGGAGTGGCTGGATTGTTTGGCAACTGAGACTTCAGGATCTGTTGGCCATGTTGCAATTATTCGGCCTTTAGGTGCCGTTTTGAAGAGGTCAAAGACATTGATCTTACCTGTAAGGAACAGAATCAAATCAGTGCTCTCACATACCGAAAGCTGCAGGCCATTGCTAATACATCGATAAACAGCTCCTTCCTCAAATCAAGGTTGAAAGACTGTGAGAACTTGTTTGCTTTGAAGATGACAATGGACTATTCCTGTTTGTGCCGGTAAGACGATCGTATCACTTTCCGAGACTCCTTTTTGCTCTGTAACTGTTGGCTTGTTAAGGGAACAATCAAAGAAAGTCGAGTGATGATCCAGAATTGGTTTTCGATGAAGCAAAAGGTCAAGTAAGGTGATTGCATCTTGAATTGTTAAGTCATGATTGACTAAACAAATCGGCACAGCTTCATCAAGAATAGTGCATAGAACATCTTGCTTGTTGATGTGTAAGTTGCTTTGTTTAACTCTATTGAATCTTTTTCGTGATAAGTCATTGCGCCGAATAGGGAAGAAAGCACTTAGCTTGGCACCCTGATTTAACCCTTTAGTTTGTGAAATGACATGATGATCAATTCGGCTTTCTTTAACATGAATGTTCGAGAAGGGAGTATCTGCAAAGACCTCAGGCTGTTTGTAATAAAGCAGCCGGTCTTTGCCTTGGTGGTCTTTGATGACACCAGGAATTTGCGGTATTATGTTTGAACAGGCAAGAAAAGTAACAACTTTCTGTTGGCTCTTCCCCTGCACATGAACAATTGCGGAACGAATACCAACTGCATTGAAAGTAAGAGACAAGTAAGTGGAGAGGTTTACCTGTACTCCTTCATCTTTTGTCGTAAGGGTGCCATCATCTTCAATTTGGTACGCTTCATAATTGGTACTGCCTGCCGTCTGCAGTTCAACATGCCATGAGTCTTGGATTGGGCCTGGCTCAAACTTGCATTGAAAACAACCTTCTTCCCTTCCAAAGGGGAGAATGATATCGGCATGGAATATTGCTTGCCTAAAGGCCTCAAGAGTGGCTCCTGCAGCATAAAGGACTAAGGTGTATCTTCTCTGGAAGTAGTAGTAAATGTCCATGGACAGGAGGATCTCTAGTATTTTACTCATGGCAACGCTTTGAGGCTGATTTGAGTATCGTCGACAGTCAACAAGAGTAACGAACTGATGAAGAAAGAAACTTGGGACTGCATGTTGGCTGCCAGCCCAGATGAGAGGGATGACCCTTTGCAGTTCTCGTTTATCAAAATCATCATTCTCGTTTCTCAAGAACTGATATATTTGCTCTAGACTACTAGAACAGTAATCAGCCTTTGTCGACGAAATGCAGAAAGATATGCAACTTCTGTCAGTAACCCCAAGTGTTGTTTGGACTGGGACAGCATTTGTATGTAGACGAAACCGAAAGATTTCAGGAATTGACTTGATTTCTTCATGAACTTTTGGGGTGAGGACTGCGCCGTTGCATAACCATGTTTCAGTGTATTCAATGCAGGGGGATATGACCTCAATACCTCCAGTTGTAAAGGAGGAACGAAGAATAACAAAAAAGGTACTCTTGGTGATCTTTTTCTTGTTACCATCTGGCGAGTAGATAAAATCTTGGTACTTGGAAATGCAATGTACGCGAGACAGGTGCCTACGGAGCGAGGAGCACACTGCAGTAACCAAATCGACACTCGTGGCATTAGAGAAACACTCGTTGAAGAGACAGACATACGAGAGCTTATCAGCATCTTGGTAAAGTTCCAGTACATTTTCTTGAAAGTGTTTCTGAACTTGGAACAAAACAACTGAGATTGACTGAGTGCCAGCTAATGCAGACTGCAAAATTCCAATTTCGTCTTCACTGACGACTTTTAGGTCATCATGATAATGGGACGTGTTGATGGCACTAGGAAAGCGACAAATAAGAAAGATCTTGTGCGCAGTGACAGTAGGCTGTACAAAGTGTCTTCTAAGTGATCCCTGCCCGGCAAGGGAGAGTAGTAGATCATCATAGATAGCCTGCGCAATAAGACAAAATGCTTCTTTGTCAAACATGACGAAAGAGGCCGGACAGCCAAAGACAGCAACTTGGGTTGCCGCCCAGGCTTAGCGTGGCTAAGGGTGCGAAAGTAAGCAGAGTGCAACAGCAGTATCTTGGGATACCGCTAAAGGTCAATAATAAATCGAAGTTACTGGCCACTAACTACGGGGGGGTTCCAACAGACTACGCAGGAAGTCTCTCTTCTCTTTAAGAGAGTTCCTTGAACCTCCTGCCCACCTGTTGGGTGGATTTGAACCGAAAAGCTTGAGCCAAAGGGGTATATAGACGAGGACCTCTTGAGCCGCTTCTCGAGGGTTGCTTTTGATTTCTCTGTGCAATAGCAGGCGGTATATTTCAGCCCGGGTTTCAGGGTTCGAGCCATGAAGGATGAATCCTTCCTGTGATGTGTAACGAATCTGCAAAAGGAAGAGCACATGGCCGCTGGGCATCTCAACACTGCACTGCATGAGAGCACACGGCACCTGGTGGAGGGGCCAAGCAGGGATACCGTCTGTGCGCGGGCGCACAGCCTTGTGCTGCCCAAGACTTGCTGCAACTGGGCACATCGGAAAGCTGATGTCCAACACTGTGACCGGGAGACTCACTAGGCTGACTTCTAAATCCTCTTGCAGGCAGATTTCATCAGCAAAGGGGGTGAGAATGACTCCCTTTGGACCAACTGTCACAGACGGCCCTGTTTGCCGCTTTACAATGGCGCCCTTACCCCGATGTGGAGCTCAGCACTTGGGCGCCGGCTCCGCCCGTGTCACTGACGGGTTGAACCGCTGCAGACATGCTGCAGAGATGCAGGCTGCTGCAGTAGCGCCTCTGACAAAGAGAGCAAGTATTTTTCCTTACTAGAGCGTTTTGAGCCAAAAGACTGTGGACAACATCGCAACTGCCTACACACAACCACCAAGTGCCAACATTACAGGTGAGTGTGTGCAGGAAGCGCAACCAAGCCCCTCGGCAATGAGTGAGGTGTGCCTTTGCTTGTGGAACACTAGGTTCCAAAGCCAGGGGGATCGTGCCTCGCTGCTCTGCTGGGCAGATAGGGAGAATAGAACATAATAAGATTAATAAACAAGTTTGCAGGACCACTATGCCGACTTGCTTTGGATACTAGTGGTCTCCAGTCGGACCTGCTTGTGGTGGAAGCGAGGGCAATTTTTTTGGGCAAGCGCCACAAAGAAGTGGACAATCATCGATTGGAAAGTTAACGTGTCAAAACCTGCGCTAATACACGGTGAACACCAATCTCCGGCCCAATGGCCACACACGCGCATATTCCCCGGGCAAACAAAACTTGTTCTCCAACCGATGTCCTCTACCCAAACCCACGACCAAGAACCAAACAACATCCAACAGACTTACGCAAAGCCAACCTTTTCACGTTCACCTAAACCAACAAACGACAAGCAACCGACCAACCAATGGTTGAGCGCGAAGTACACTTGGAATGCCTTGGCGCAAGTGTGGAGCGCCCCGTTTGAAGAAGCGCCGGGACTACAATGTTAAGGTTGCGTTTCGTGGCTTTCTGTTGGTCTTTGTGTTTTCTTGGAAGTTCCTCACTCCGATCCAATTAAAACTTGTAAAGCCCAAACGGGGTGTCGGTACCGCGCATTGTAATAGAGGGCCCGAGCGGTACCGAAGCGGTACCGAGGCGGTACCGCGCATTGTAATAGAGGGCCCGAGCGGTACCGAAGCGGTACCGAGGCGGTACCGCGCATTGTAATAGAGGGCCCGAGCCGTACCGAGGCGGTACCGCGTATTGTAATGGAGGGCCCGAGCGGTACCGAGGCGGTACCGCGCATTATAATAGAGGGCCCGAGCGGTACCGAGGCGGTACCGCGCATTGTAATGGAGGGCCCGAGCGGTACCGAGGCGGTACCGCGCATTGTAATAGAGGGCCCGAGCGGTACCGAGGCGGTACCGCGCATTGTAACAGAGGGCCCGAGCGGTACCGAGGCGGTACCGCGCATTGTAATAAAGGGCCCGAGCCGTAATGAGGTGGTACCGAGGTGGTATCGCGCACTGTAATAGACGGAAGCCAGCCTGGCGTAGCTTGCAACAAACATCAAGGACGCGAGCTCAAAACCTCAACAATAATATCTTTTCAAAACCCCCTCCTTCGCAACATGCATCAAACAACGACGTCGAATAAAACGAAACAAGGTTTCCTTGCCATAGTGAACGACCAGAGATGGCTCCTGTAAACATACGCAAACATGACAGGCTCCACGGCGCCAAACCTTCGCTTAACATCTCCCCACCCTTCTTTCCTCTCATCCAAAATTAAGACAGACCACAAAATACAAAGAATGGGTTCACAACGGTTGGTCTCAGGGCGCTAGGTCGACTCACGGCGGATGTCCACCACAAGCTTGTAGCAAACAAACATGCACCAAGCGTGCAAGGCTTCAATCAGACTGCCGAAAAAAGCAGCTGACCATTGATCCGTAAGCTTGATTGCTTTCGATCAAGGACATCATACAGGCCAAACGCTTTCTCCCCAGCAATTCTCAACCCTCACAGGTTTTCCAAACTTTTTGCTCCTTCAAGGGATCGAAAAAAGTGATTTTTCTGGACACCAGTTTGGGGTCCAAAAACCCTAGCAAAAACCGGTCCCGCCACAGAGGGCCTCCCCAGTTCAAGAACATGTGTGGCCATAAATGTTCGCAGGGTGTGGAGAACAAGTGCCTGCGGCGCTGCAAAACCATGGAAAAGCAGCGGCATGGAAAACTTCTGTCGCGTACGTGCAGAAACAATCGAAACTCTTGCTATTTTTCGCCCGGTGACTAAAATTTTGCCAACAAAACGGCCCCCATTTTGGGGTCCAGAAACGGACCCCATAATTTAATGGAAGCCACTCATTCAGTCGCAATTTGATTTGCTTGTGTCCGGACGACTTGGCCCCCGTTTTGGGGTCCGTTTCTGGACCCCAAAACGGGGGCCGTTTGTCGGCAAAATTTTTGCCGCCGGTCGAAAAATAGTGCAAGTTTCGATTGTTTCCGCAGGTACGCGACAGAAGTTTCGCATACCACTGTGCCACTGGGTTCCCATGGTTTTGCAGCGCCGCGAGCAATTGTTCTCCACGCCCTGCGAGCGTTTATGCCCACACATGTTCTTGAACTGGGGAGGCCGACTTTGGCGACCCTGGAATCCACTGCATTTTTGGCGCTTGGTTTTGGGGCCGTCAATGGACAAGATTTTCGCACGCGTCGTGATCCGCTTGGCCGCTTCACATTGTTCCTGATCAGTCAGCTGGTCTCTGGAAGCCGGGTGTCCCTGACGGACCAGCTGGAGTGGAAACTGCAGGGAGAGAGCACGGGTCCTGCAATCACGCTGTGGGAGAATAGAACATAATAAGATTAATAAAACAAGTTTGCAGGACCACTATGCCGACTTGCTTTTGGATACTAGTGGTCTCCAGTCCGACCTGCTTGTGGTGGAAGCGAGGGCCCGTGGGCAATTTTTTTGGGCAAGTGCCACAAAGAAGTGGACAATCATCGATTGGAAAGTTAACGTGTCAAAACCTGCGCTAATACACGGTGAACACCAATCTCCGGCCCAATGGCCACACACGCGCATATTCCCCGGGCAAACAAAACTTGTTCTCCGACCGATTTCCTCTACCCAAACCTACAACCAAGAACCAAACAACATCCAACAGACTTACGCAAAGCCAACCTTTTCACGTTCACCTAAACCAACAAACGACAAGCAACCGACCAACCAAAAAGAATGGTTGAGCGCGAAGTACACTTGGAACGCCTTGGCGCAAGTGTGGAGCGCCCCGTTTGAAGAAGCGCCGGGACTACAATGTTAAGGTTGCGTTTCGTGGCTTTCTGTTGGTCTTTGTGTTTTCTTGGAAGTTCCTCACTCCGATCCAATTAAAACTTGTAAAACCCAAACGGGGTGTCGGTACCGCGCATTGTAATAGAGGGCCCGAGCGGTACCGAAGCGGTACCGAGGCGGTACCGCGCATTGTAATAGAGGGCCCGAGCGGTACCGAAGCGGTACCGAGGCGGTACCGCGCATTGTAATAGAGGGCCCGAGCGGTACCGAGGCGGCACCGCGTATTGTAATGGAAGGCCCGAGCGGTACCGAGGCGGTACCGCGCATTGTAATAGAGGGCCCGAGCGGTACCGAGGCGGTACCGCGCATTGTAATGGAGGGCCCGAGCGGTACCGAGGCGGTACCGCGCATTGTAATAGAGGGCCCGAGCGGTACCGAGGCGGTACCGCGCATTGTAACAGAGGGCCCGAGCGGTACCGAGGCGGTACCGCGCATTGTAATAAAGGGCCCGAGCCGTAATGAAGTGGTACCGAGGTGGTATCACGCACTGTAATAGACGGAAGCCAGCCTGGCGTAGCTTGCAACAAACATCAAGGACGCGAGCTCAAAACCTCAACAATAATATCTTTTCAAAACCCCCTCCTTCGCAACATGCATCAAACAACGACGCCGAATAAAACGAAACAAGGTTTCCTTGCCATAGTGAACGACCAGAGATGGCTCCTGTAAACATGCGCAAACATGACAGGCTCCACGGCGCCAAACCTTCGCTTAACATCTCCCCACCCTTCTTTCCTCTCATCCAAAATTAAGACAGACCACAAAATACAAAGAATGGGTTCACAACGGTTGGTCTCAGGGCGCTAGGTCGACTCACGGCGGATGTCCACCACAAGCTTGTAGCAAACAAACATGCACCAAGCGTGCAAGGCTTCAATCAGACTGCCGAAAAAAGCAGCTGACCATTGATCCGTAAGCTTGATTGCTTTCGATCAAGGACATCATACAGGCCAACGCTTTCTCCCCAGCAATTCTCAACCCTCACAGGTTTTCCAAACTTTTTGCTCCTTCAAGGGATCGAAAAAAGTGATTTTTCTGGACACCAGTTTGGGGTCCAAAAACCCTAGCAAAAACCGGTCCCGCCACAGAGGGCTTCCCCAGTTCAAGAACATGTGTGGCCATAAATGTTCGCAGGGTGTGGAGAACAAGTGCCTGCGGCGCTGCAAAACCATGGAAAAGCAGCGGCATCGGCGCTGCAAAACCATGGAAAAGCAGCGGCATGGAAAACTTCTGTCGCGTACGTGCAGAAACAATCGAAACTCTTGCTATTTTTCGCCCGGTGACTAAAATTTTGCCGACAAAACGGCCCCCGTTTTGGGGTCCAGAAACGGACCCCAAAATGGAAGCCACTCATTCAGTCTCAATTTGATTTGCTTGTGTCCGGACGACTTGGCCCCCGTTTTGGGGTCCGTTTCTGGACCCCAAAACGGGGGCCGTTTGTCGGCAAAATTTTTGCCGCCGGTCGAAAAATAGTGCAAGTTTCGATTGTTTCCGCAGGTACGCGACAGAAGTTTCGCGTACCGCTGTGCCACTGGGTTCCCATGGTTTTGCAGCGCCGCGAGCAATTGTTCTCCACGCCCTGCGAGCGTTTATGCCCACACATGTTCTTGAACAGTTCAAGAACATGTGTGGCCATAAATGTTCGCAGGGTGTGGAGAACAAGTGCCTGCGGCGCTGCAAAACCATGGAAAAGCAGCGGCATGGAAAACTTCTGTCGCGTACGTGCAGAAACAATCGAAACTCTTGCTATTTTTCGCCCGGTGACTAAAATTTTGCCAACAAAACGGCCCCCGTTTTGGGGTCCAGAAACGGACCCCATAATGGAAGCCACTCATTCAATCTCAATTTGATTTGCTTGTGTCCGGACGACTTGGCCCCCGTTTTGGGGTCCGTTTCTGGACCCCAAAACGGGGGCCGTTTGTCGGCAAAATTTTTGCCGCCGGTCGAAAAATAGTGCAAGTTTCGATTGTTTCCGCAGGTACGCGACAGAAGTTTCGCATACCGCTGTGCCACTGGGTTCCCATGGTTTTGCAGCGCCGCGAGCAATTGTTCTCCACGCCCTGCGAGCGTTTATGCCCACACATGTTCTTGAACTGGGGAGGCCCACTTTGGCGACCCTGGAATCCACTGCATTTTTGGCGCTTGGTTTTGGGGCCGTCAATGGACAAGATTTTCGCACGCGTCGTGATCCGCTTGGCCGCTTCACATTGTTCCTGATCAGTCAGCTGGTCTCTGGAAGCCGGGTGTCCCTGACGCAGGGCCGCGCAGGACCAGCTGGAGTGGAAACTGCAGGGAGAGAGCACGGGTCCTGCAATCACGCTGTGGGAGAATAGAACATAATAAGATTAATAAAACAAGTTTGCAGGACCACTGTGCCGACTTGCTTTTGGATGCTAGTGGTCTCCAGTCCGACCTGCTTGTGGTGGAAGCGAGGGCCCGTGGGCAATTTTTTGGGGCAAGTGCCACAAAGAAGTGGACAATCATCGATTGGAAAGTTAACGTGTCAAAACCTGCGCTAATACACGGTGAACACCAATCTCCGGCCCAATGGCCACACACGCGCATATTCCCCGGGCAAACAAAACTTGTTCTCCAACCGATTTCCTCTACCCAAACCTACAACCAAGAACCAAACAACATCCAACAGACTTACGCAAAGCCAACCTTTTCACGTTCACCTAAACCAACAAACGACAAGCAACCGACCAACCAAAAAGAATGGTTGAGCGCGAAGTACACTTGGAATGCCTTGGCGCAAGTGTGGAGCGCCCCGTTTGAAGAAGCGCCGGGACTACAATGTTAAGGTTGCGTTTCGTGGCTTTCTGTTGGTCTTTGTGTTTTCTTGGAAGTTCCTCACTCCGATCCAATTAAAACTTGTAAAACCCAAACGGGGTGTCGGTACCGCGCATTGTAATAGAGGGCCCGAGCGGTACCGAAGCGGTACCGAGGCGGTACCGCGCATTGTAATAGAGGGCCCGAGCGGTACCGAAGCGGTACCGAGGCGGTACCGCGCATTGTAATAGAGGGCCCGAGCGGTACCGAGGCGGCACCGCGTATTGTAATGGAGGGCCCGAGCCGCGCATTGTAATAGAGGGCCCGAGCGGTACCGAGGCGGTACCGCGCATTGTAATGGAGGGCCCGAGCGGTACCGAGGCGGTACCGTGCATTGTAATAGAGGGCCCGAGCGGTACCGAGGCGGTACCGCGCATTGTAACAGAGGGCCCGAGCGGTACCGAGGCGGTACCGCGCATTGTAATAAAGGGCCCGAGCCGTAATGAAGTGGTACCGAGGTGGTATCGCGCACTGTAATAGACGGAAGCCAGCCTGGCGTAGCTTGCAACAAACATCAAGGACGCGAGCTCAAAACCTCAACAATATTATCTTTTCAAAACCCCCTCCTTCGCAACATGCATCAAACAACGACGCCGAATAAAACGAAACAAGGTTTCCTTGCCATAGTGAACGACCAGAGATGGCTCCTGTAAACATACGCAAACATGACAGGCTCCACGGCGCCAAACCTTCGCTTAACATCTCCCCACCCTTCTTTCCTCTCATCCAAAATTAAGACAGACCACAAAATACAAAGAATGGGTTCACAACGGTTGGTCTCAGGGCGCTAGGTCGACTCACGGCGGATGTCCACCACAAGCTTGTAGCAAACAAACATGCACCAAGCGTGCAAGGCTTCAATCAGACTGCCGAAAAAAGCAGCTGACCATTGATCCGTAAGCTTGATTGCTTTCGATCAAGGACATCATACAGGCCAAACGCTTTCTCCCCAGCAATTCTCAACCCTCACAGGTTTTCCAAACTTTTTGCTCCTTCAAGGGATCGAAAAAAGTGATTTTTCTGGACACCAGTTTGGGGTCCAAAAACCCTAGCAAAAACCGGTCCCGCCACAGAGGGCTTCCCCAGTTCAAGAACATGTGTGGCCATAAATGTTCGCAGGGCGTGGAGAACAAGTGCCTGCGGCGCTGCAAAACCATGGAAAAGCAGCGGCATGGAAAACTTCTGTCGCGTACGTGCAGAAACAATCGAAACTCTTGCTATTTTTCGCCCGGTGACTAAAATTTTGCCGACAAAACGGGGGCCGTTTGTCGGCAAAATTTTTGCCGCCGGTCGAAAAATAGTGCAAGTTTCGATTGTTTCCGCAGGTACGCGACAGAAGTTTCGCATACCGCTGTGCCACTGGGTTCCCATGGTTTTGCAGCGCTGCGAGCAATTGTTCTCCACGCCCTGCGAGCGTTTATGCCCACACATGTTCTTGAACTGGGGAGGCCCACTTTGGCGACCCTGGAATCCACTGCATTTTTGGCGCTTGGTTTTGGGGCCGTCAATGGACAAGATTTTCGCACGCGTCGTGATCCGCTTGGCCGCTTCACATTGTTCCTGATCAGTCAGCTGGTCTCTGGAAGCCGGGTGTCCCTGACGCAGGGCCGCGCAGGACCAGCTGGAGTGGAAACTGCAGGGAGAGAGCACGGGTCCTGCAATCACGCTGTGGGAGAATAGAACATAATAAGATTAATAAAACAAGTTTGCAGGACCACTGTGCCGACTTGCTTTTGGATGCTAGTGGTCTCCAGTCCGACCTGCTTGTGGTGGAAGCGAGGGCCCGTGGGCAACTTTTTTGGGCAAGTGCCACAAAGAAGTGGACAATCATCGATTGGAAAGTTAACGTGTCAAAACCTGCGCTAATACACGGTGAGCACCAATCTCCGGCCCAATGGCCACACACGCGCATATTCCCCGGGCAAACAAAACTTGTTCTCCAACCGATTTCCTCTACCCAAACCTACAACCAAGAACCAAACAACATCCAACAGACTTACGCAAAGCCAACCTTTTCACGTTCACCTAAACCAACAAACGACAAGCAACCGACCAACCAAAAAGAATGGTTGAGCGCGAAGTACACTTGGAATGCCTTGGCGCAAGTGTGGAGCGCCCCGTTTGAAGAAGCGCCGGGACTACAATGTTAAGGTTGCGTTTCGTGGCTTTCTGTTGGTCTTTGTGTTTTCTTGGAAGTTCCTCACTCCGATCCAATTAAAACTTGTAAAACCCAAACGGGGTGTCGGTACCGCGCATTGTAATAGAGGGCCCGAGCGGTACCGAAGCGGTACCGAGGCGGTACCGCGCATTGTAATAGAGGGCCCGAGCGGTACCGAAGCGGTACCGAGGCGGTACCGCGCATTGTAATAGAGGGCCCGAGCGGTACCGAGGCGGCACCGCGTATTGTAATGGAGGGCCCGAGCCGCGCATTGTAATAGAGGGCCCGAGCGGTACCGAGGCGGTACCGCGCATTGTAATGGAGGGCCCGAGCGGTACCGAGGCGGTACCGCGCATTGTAATAGAGGGCCCGAGCGGTACCGAGGCGGTACCGCGCATTGTAACAGAGGGCCCGACAAGCTTAAGTTGTTGTAAAAGTGCTTTGGTTTGTTGTAAAAGTGCTCCAAGATGGGGCTTTTGCTAGATGGAAGTTGAATGAAGTTGGAATTTTCCAAGGGAAGAAGTTTCAAACCCACCCACCTGGTTGAAGGGTTTGTTTCTTTGCTTATCTCTGCTGTGCACAGGAACTGTGGGTCTCCCAACTTCTCTTGGCAGGCAATTTCCATCTCCATTCACATCGACTCCATCTGTGGGCGTGTGGGCAAAACAGCTTCCCAAATTGGAAAGTTGAAACTTCCTC
>CAXIVM010000490.1:0-10000 GCA_964035705.1 Porites rus | reverse complement strand
GACACTACTCAATGCAATGTAGTATTCAGCGTGCACATCCTGAAAAGGTTAATGCATCATGTTGTAACCAAAGTTGTTCCAGTGATGTGACCTATGCAAACATTTTAAGCATAATTGAAGTTTGTTCATTTAACAAAAGAATTGTTGGATGTTGTTTGTGTACTGATGCACTCAAAAATGTAGTAATCCTCATTGACTGTCAGTTGTGAATCATCTTTGGAAGTCTATTGTCAACGAACTGTGAATCAATTGCCATGCAAACCTCATTGACCGTCAGTTGTGAATCATCTTTGGAAGTCTTTTGTCAATCAACTTTGAATCATGTGCCATGCAAACCTCATCGACTGTCAGTTGTGAATCATCTTTGGAAGTCTATTGTCAACGAACTGTGAACCAATTGCCATGCAAACCTCATTGACTGTCAGTTGTGAATCATTTAGAAGGCTTTTGTCACTCAACTGTGAATCATTTGATCATTTGTTACCCAGTTGTGCTTTCACTCAGCTTTCTTGCGTTTGCTTTCTTCTTGGTCCTTGAGCTCAGCACTGGCCAGGAACTCAGTGGAGGTAAGGGTTTTCTCAGTGGAGTGAGATGTGGCAACATGAAGTCTGTATCAGATTGTATCAGTCATTCGAACAACAAGTTGTTGTCAAGCATAGGAAGCAAGCAAAGCAAGTGACATGCAGTGCACTTGGAGTTGAGGTCTGATCAGGGACCTTTCATTCGAGGCAGAAGTGTTTGGTCATGGCTGGCATTTGTGATTCACTACTGATCACTATCTTGATGCACTTTTGTCATGGCCTTTGTCATTTGCAACCAAGTGTTGGGTCATGGCTCACTAATTTGATGCCCTGTTGTCACTCCTTATGTCATGGCCACACAAAGTTGACCAATAGTACTTAGTACTTGATGTTGCAGGCCAGCGCAAATGAGCTTGTCTTCGTGCTTGGTGTTTGGAAGGCTGGGGCTGGGTGCTCATGAGAACATGTGTCTTTTGTCAGTCAGTCAGAGCAGCAAGCAAGAATGTATCATGAACGCTGTGGAGGTTGGTTAGTCAAGATGAACTCTTTTGCTTGTCTTCTTGCAGTGCAGTTTCAATGTTCAAATCATTCATCAATGAACCACCATGGAAGTTTCAAGGTTCAAATCATTCATCAATGAACCACCATGGATTAGAGCGTGCATCAGTGATCTTACATAATATAGACCAGCGCACAAAGCATGTTCACATTCACACATAATAACATAATTAATACACATTCACACCACCAGTACTATACAGCACTAATCACTACATTCCATCATTCACTTCACTAACTTTCTTTGATGGCAAATCAGCCTGGTAGCTCTGACAGCGTCGCCATAGAGCTTTTGGATTGGGATTTGCCGAAGGATTTAGAGCGGTATCTTGGCAGCAAACAGTAGTGCATTCTCAAATTGATGGAACTTGCATTGTTGAGAGGAGTAATAGTCCAGTAGCCTAGCAGCCTGCATTGCAAAGTGTGTGTTACATGTCCTGCAGGCCTGGTCAACAAGTTTCTTGGCAAGCAGCTGCCCACAAAAGCATTTTCCCTCACTTGACAGTCAAAAGCCAAATCACACCGACTCACATGGCATCCTGTAATTCTGGAGGCTCTATATTTGCTGCACTTTGTAGATCCAAAAGAGGCAGCAGAAGTTTTGACGCTTGGCTTTTAATTCCAAAGGCTGTTGATTGATTGGTGAGACTTGAGCATACTTGGTAAAGATGTCATGTCAATGAAATTGAGTCAATTGACAGTGCAATCATGTCACTTGTCAGGCAAGCTCTCACAAAGAATCCTGGCAGAATCAATAACCCAACAGGCTGGGTTCTCAGAGCGGTCAAGCAACGAATTGAGCAGCCCCTTGCCTTAATAAGGTCCTAGGTGTTGAGACTGGATTCAGGGCCACCATTGTTCTTGAATGTATAGGTTGATGGTTGGCTCTGAGTGATGATGCCTGTGCACTGTAAGTTGGAGTGATCCAAGGTTGAATTTGGCCCTTGGATTCGATGACGAGCAATACCATAAATGTCACCAGAGCTGGCGAGACCACCAGTGACCTTTATCTAAATTAAATTGCACTGGCTGTGACACTGGCATGGTGATCTATGTACAACACAACTTTGATTTGATCAACAGTGAGGATGTGGGCCAAGTGCTCTCTCCAAGTGGGAGATGGACTCAGTGGCCAGGGAAGGTGGTGGTGGCAGGGTTTCCACAGAGGACAGGCAAGTTCTCCCAGTTCCGCTCGGTGGCTGTGGCCCACCATGACCTTTGCGACATGCTGCCCAACAGGTGCCTGGGACTTCATTGGTGTGTGAATGAATTGAACCATCACTGATCATGTTGATCTGAAGTCAGACTGATTCATTCATGGGGCATCATAGGTACAGCAGTTGTGATGTGAGAACTGTTTGGCACTAAGGGAGAGAGAAAAAGGGAAGTTCAAGGGCAAAGGCAAGGGCGGCTATGGCAGGCCATCTGGACTGGAGGGCTATGTGCAGCATCAGGCTCAACAAACACCCACACACACACATTGAAGCGCTCAAGCAAATCAAAATGTTTGAAAGACATAGACAAGCCTAAGATTGAGGGTGTAGCTGGGTTTGGGAGAACTAGCTTGTCAAGAGTGGAAGGTGTAAGACAGGGTCATCAAATTCTGGGCTAAATGAATGCAAAATGGCAGGTGTGTGCCCATCCAAAATTCACTGCTTGCATGGTCGATATTTTGGAAACTCCGGCAACAGTTGTGAAGCCACTTGGCAATCAAATCATATATCTCAGACTAAGCAGGAGGCCTTGCCATGTCCTCTTTGAGAATCTAGTCAATAACAATGTGGCAAATGTGTGGCACTGTCCCCTCAGGTTCAATTGCTCAGCAGGGTGGCACCGCACAGCATGCCAAGCAGCTGTGACAACTGGAATCTTGACAGTACCTTGGCAAGCAAATGAATAGGGCAACACTGGTCAATACAGCAGTGACAAAGTGAGTGACAACAATGAGACCTTGACATGATGTTGGGCATTGCCTCTTTCTGCAGTGTGTGCTTAGGCGGCTGGAGTGCAAGTAATCTGCATGATCCAGGAGCTGAGCACTAATCACTACCAAGACCACATCGAGGCCCAGGAGTTTCTTGCAGGGAACCTGGAGTGGAGTCTTGGCACTGACAGTTGTCGCAGAATGATTAAAGACAAGACTGACCGACCAGCCTGAGTCTGTGAGACACTGACTGACTCAGCTGAAAGTCCAAGGCAATACGTTGCTCAAAACATTTGTTCACGCCATGGCTTCACATTGCCACAGTGGGAGTCCAAGATCAATGAGACAGCCACCAGGTTCATGGAATATGCCCACATGTCCAACAACACGTGTCTTGGTGTCAGTTGTATGAATGATATGTGTCAGTTGTAATGCATCAGTTCAGTTGTATTCTTGCAATAAAATTATCACCATAAGTTCATTGTGGTTGTCACTGTGGCCTAAGCGAGATGTCAGGAGAAACCAGTACGAGAGCTTTTTCAGACCTCCTCCTGATTCTCAGCGCTCAGACCCCAATCAATTTCAAGTGAGCAACCGCCGGCCAAGAAAGTTGCTTGCTTACATCTGTGAAATGAAATTGTTGCTGCTGATGTTGAATGCTATTGTCAACTTGTTTTGTGTAGATCGTCCGTGGTCAGGTAAAACAATATAAGTAATTAGTAGGTGCAGTATGTAACATGAAAACAGTTGCCTAGACCACTGAGGCCAGACCACCTGTTAAAGAAGAACCGCCTCTTCCAGCACCGGCGAATCCACCTCAGAAACATCCACTGCCTCGCGACCGTGCCCGACAGCCACCTGCTCAAGTACCACCTGTTCGAGTACCATGTGTTCGAGTACCACCTGAGCCACCTGTTCAAGCACCCTATCCATGGAGAACAAAGCCTGAGCAGGAGAAAAGGGATGGAACTCACCAAGAGGTGTAGGGATTTGTTTGCGATCTGTGTTGGTTGATATGCAACAGCTGTCAAGCAATGTCCAGGAGACATCACCACCTGAGGTCATCATTGATGAGGACTTATTCATTCACTACTAGTACTCCTTTCAAGCGTGTGAGTAAACTATCTCAGTTAATGGTTATGGCAGGTGACATATGTGGGAGCTAAACAAACAAAGTTGCAGACCAATGTCAGGACCATGAGACAGATCTACATGAAGAGGCAAAGGAATGTGATGACGGCGACAAAGAGGAAGAGCATGAGGCAGGGTAAAAAACAGTGAGCAGCCAAACAAATAGAGTGGCACTGATTAAGCATTGTTTTGACAAAGATGCAGACCATCAGGACCATGCGGCAGAGCTACCAGAGGGCAATGAAGAGGAAGAGCATGAGGCAGGGTAAAAAACAGTGAGCAGCCAAACAAATAGAGTGGCACTGATTAAGCATTGTTTTGACAAAGATGCAGACCATCAGGACCATGCGGCAGAGCTACCACTGGGCAACGAAGAGCAATTGCAGGAGGCAGGGTTAAAAACAGTGAGCAGCCAATCAAATAGAGTGGCACTGATTAAGCATTGTTTTGACAAAGATGCAGACCATCAGGACCATGCGGCAGAGCTACCAGAGGGCAACGAAGAGCAAGAGCAGGAGGCATGGTAAAAAACTGTGAGCAGCCAAACAAATAGAGTGGCACTGATTAAGCATTGTTTTGACAAAGACGCAGTCCATCAGGACCATGAGGCAGAGGCATGCGGCAATGAGCCAGAGCAAGAGGCAGGGTTACAAAACAGTGTGTAATAGAGTAGCATGTGATAAAAGCATTGTGTTTTGACAAAGATGCAGTCCATCACAACCATGAGGCAGAGGCATGCGGTGACAGCATTGAAGAGCAAGAGCAGGAGGCAGGGTTACAAAACAGTGTGCAGCCATACAAATAGAGTAGCATTTGATTAAAGCATTGTCATTGCCAAAGATGCAAACCGAAAACAGGAGCCAGAGGCAGAAACAACTACTGCCGACAAAGAAGAACAAGAAGAGGTGGCAGGGGTAGATAAATCAGCTAAACAGTCTGTCAGAGACAATCATTAGAAGATTATGATGGCATAGTCAGTCTAGTGTGAACATGTCAGGAGGAGGCAAACATGCAAGTTCAAGAGCAAGAAGAGCAGGCAGGGTGAAAACTTCTTGGCAAATAATGTGAAAGCGTGCCTTGTCTTGTGACAATCATTGATGATGAACATGAGACCTGCTGACTCTGCTTTGCTTGTTCTTTGTAACTCAGTTGTAATCATTGGGTTCACCACTGATAAGCAAATAGCTACGTGCCTGACATTTGGTTTGACCAAGAGCCAAACCATGTGTCAAGAGGAAGAGCTCGCGTGGCCCTGGATGGAAGAACCAGAAGAGGCAGGGTTCACTGAAGAGTGAAAACAAAGAACTAAAAGCACAGCTAAACATATAGCTTCACAACTGTCTAATGTGAAAGTAACATTGACTCCATTGACAATTGTTTTGACAGGAGCAAATTGATACAGGGGATATGCCATTGGATGAGGAGGATGGGCGAATAGAATAGAACATGTCAACAGTACAGTAGTAGCATTGACTTTGAGACTGTGTGCGTGACTGCAAAATATAGCAACTCTTTGCAGGCAGTGGAGCAACCGGAAGAGGGTGACATCATTGAAGATGAAGAACCGGAAGAGGATGGACACTTTGAGCAAAAAACAAACAAGTTCAAATAATCAGAGTTGAGAGTATGTCACGGACTTGTGTCATGGACTTGCAAACCAATGGGCCAGGACCAGCATGAATCTGACCATGAGTCCAAGGATGACGAGGAGGTGAATCCAAGAGCAAACATTACTATGATTGTATAATTAATTGGACTTTGTGCATTGTGACTGAACAAAGTGGAGTGCACAGTGACTGATCCAGGTGGACTCAGAACTGCAAGCGGAACTACGGCTGGCGTCAAAAGAGATGCTTGCGGATCCTGTCATGCACCTTGGAAAAATGCAGCAGCTGAGTCTGGTATGAAAAGCAGAATCAGTTTGACTTGATTTCAGCCAGCACATGGGAGTCTCACATTGACTGAGGGAAGAGATCATGAGAGACAAGCAGGTCAGCCAAAAGACCCAGAATATGTTCTTCAATCTGGGATCGGAATATGGATATCTTGGCAAATGCAGACAGGTGCGCATATTGAATCTTGACTATTAACAGTGATTCACAGTTGTCATCATTGTCAGTCAGTAAGTCAGTTGGCCACATGCTTGCTGAACATGAAGACCAAGGATGAAGCTGCTGCACTTGAAGCCTCCAACAGAACACTGGATGATCAATTCAATTTGAAGCTTGGCAGAATGAAGTCACCTGTCTAAGTCTAATAATTAAATTGTCAATGAAAGTGAGTCAATAATAAATTGAAATCAAAGCCTGTCAGTGTGCACACCCAGATGAAGAGCGTGTAAAGCTTGCCGAGAAATGGAGAAGGAGGCTTGCGTGTGAGCTGAGCAGACTTGCCAAACATGGCTTGCAGCCAGAAAAACAGTCCATTTCATGGCCCTGGCAGGCAGCTGATGCTCTGAAGCCTTCCCAAAGCGGATTTGCATTGTCACAATGTGAGACTGGAAAAAGAGGTCTGCTCTGAGAAGCAAGGTGTCCCTGACTCACCTTCACATCTTCAAATCTGCAGTGATTGATGAATGGGCAGGTAATGGTGGTGGACACCATCATTAGTGTGTGCCCTAGAAGATCTGTTCAAGCAGAGATAGATAAAGAGAAAGTGTGTTTGCAGAAGGCATTCTAATTGTTTTGAGGTAACTCTCCACCCTGAGACACTATTAGTCAAGACTAGGCAGGCCAAGGTGAGCAAGCCTTTGCAGCAGTGTCATGATATTGTTGTGCGTTCCCAGGTCGGCCATTGGTTGCAAACAGGTGGACAGCACAGGTGCAGGGGGCTGTCACTCTGTGTGTGTAGTGTGTGTGCGTGTGTGTGCGTGCGTGCGTGTCTACCATTTGTGTTTGCAAACTATTCCATGAATCATGCATGAGTCAGAGTCTTGTTGGGGGAAGCAGCTATTGTATGTGAGCCAAGTGGTGTGATGGCCAGGCATCAGTGGTTATGGACATCTACGCAACAGCACTTGCCTCGGAGAGTCAGTTGGCTATCAGATGTGTTTCATTCAGTTGATTGTGGTGTAAAAGCATGTCAGCGCTTCATGAATTGAACAAACCTGTTGTTCATTCAGTGGACAAGCAATATTAATATGAAAACATGCCTTGTCTTGTGACAAACATGCTAGTATCTAAGATGAACATGAGACACCTACCACCTGCTGACTCTGCTCTCCTTCTTCTCTGTGGCTCAGTCAGCTGTAAGTCAGAAAGCTGGGTAGTCTGGGCTGATTGCTTGCACTTGAACATGGATGGTTCAACATTGATGCCTGTTCCGAATCCAATCTTCGCATTTGGCGGTGGTGGTGGCCTTCCACTGGGTGAAGATGACAGCCGGACCTTCTTGTGTTCGGAGCTGTTGCAGGTGATGTTGGATGGAATCCCACCAAGGGAGAGGAGCAAGCTGAAACTCAGCCAATGTAATCAACAGCTGAGGAATGTGTGTGTCATTTGTGCAAACCTTGACTTGTCGACTGTGTTTGCCATTCACACCAACCTTTGAAGTGGCATTGGCTGATGGTGGACTCAGGATGCAGGAAGCTTGCCTTCAGATCTCTCGTTCAAGGCGACTGCCAACAAGGACATTGTTCTGTCCTCAAGTCCTTTGCCTGTCACTGACAGAGTCACTAAAAGACACTGTCACCCAACAAGCCAGTAGGCATGAGAATGGATTCAAGATGTTCTTACTTTCATGTGCTTTCCCTGCCAGTCTGTCTGAGGCAGGATGGAGGGTTCAAAGTCCGCACAGAGCATCTTGATCAGTGTGAGGAATTGAAGCCACTGGTCTTGGTAAACTAGATGTCAACTGTCAGGCATACTTCATCATTCTTTCCCAAAACAGCTGCACTAAGGTTTGTTCATGGCCTCTTTCAGGAGTGGGCAAATGCCCAGGTGCAAAAGCTGACAGAGAGCTTGACTGAGGCAGGAAGTGTCACACACTGTGTGTTTGGTTGAGGTATCAAAACATAGATGCACTAGACCGACTGGCTGGAGGCAAATGTCACCTGCATCAAAACAGCGGAACTCTTGGGGATGCTTAATGAGGCGTGTTGGGTGTCATTGTGGTTGAGGATAGATGTCAGTGCAGTGGACCATGGGCAGTAGTTATGTGTTATGTCAGTGCCTACTCTGTCAGGGACACCTCTGCCCCTCGTTTCGCCTGCCACTCGCCGGGAAGATCTACAAGGTGGTGCCAAGCTTGAATACCAGCATGGGGCCGAACCAATGGATTGTCAGAACCTGTGCCTGCAACAAAGTCATTGGTGTAACACAGTGTAGACTGAGTAAGTGAGGTGAGTAAAAAATTGAATATGTGAATATGTGTAACCTTCTCAGGAGACGGAACAGTGTTCTTTGTGATGAGTGGCCTCTTCTGCGAGGAGATCACTGTGAATGCCAGAGCCTTTGAAAGTCAGGAATGTCAGGATTGATAACTGTGTGTATGGGCAGGCAATTGAAAAATTGCCCAAGAGTGGAATGCAATTCAATGGAAGAATGAACATATTGACTGCAAAAACCTAGAGTCCTGTGTTGCTGTGTGGCGCCAGGCAGATCCACAAGAGCCATTTGAGCCTCTGGTCATGATGACTACACCAACAGTAGAGCGGGCAGTGGCTAACTTTTTGGAGCGTGTGGAGCGCAATGCTGAGGCTACTGAATCCCTCACGACACCACCTGTCAAAAGGGCAGCCCCAGGAACACCTCACTGAGACTGAGACCATCAATCATCCATTGATTGGAGGGCTTCAAGGTGTTGTCAATCACAACTCCGGTCAAACAGATCAACTGTTGCTAATACAAGAGAGGTGGCCTTGGGGAGTAGTCACGGCAGAGTATAAAGCAGGGCCTGGACCAAGGGAACATTATTGGTCCAAATGCCAGGGCTGCTACAGGAAAATGTGTTGATGGTGAGCGGGCTCAGTCTGAGCAGTCCTTGTTGTGGCAGTTGCCCTAAAATCACCTGTGAAAGGGCAAGAATCATACATAGAAGCAGTCGTATATCATAGCTTATATGCTGAATTCCCCAATCACTCACACTGACACACTGATCCATTACACACACACACACACTGAGGTGGGGCCTGCGACAAAGGCTGAGTGAGTGTCAGGGTGTTTGCAGTAGATTTGATGCTGGTCTAGGGACTCAATCTTGACTGGTAGTTGTAGTCGTGTATGGAAGTGAATCATGTCATACTCATGTGTCATATCACACGACTCAAACACTTTAGTGTGAGCTTTGCAGGTTTGCATGGTCATTTGCACAGGGTTGTATCATATAAATAATGTTAAGTAACCCTTCCTGCCTGTGTTATGATTGTAGTTCCATGTGAGTGTGTATGGCAATTGGTGAGGATGTATTGGGACCTCCTGGAAGAGCAGCTCACAGCGTTTTACTATGGAGGAGGCGCGCCATTGCCTGTGACAAAGGCTGGTGTGACAAAGGCTGGGTGAGAGTCAGGGTGCTTGCAGTAGATTTGATGCTGGGCTAGGGACTCAGGACTCAATCTTGACTGGTAGCAATCGTGTATGGAAGTGAATCATGTCATACTCATCTGTCATGGTCAAACACCCGATTGTGAGGTTGCAGGTTTGCATGGTCGATTGCACAGGGTTGTATTCTGCCAATGTCCTCTGCCCTGCCAATGTCCATTGCTCCATTGCCCTGCCAACGTCCACTTCATCAAACATGGGTGGACTTGATCATTTTGATGAATGTTGGTGGACATTCTTGGATGTAACTGTACTGAAGCCCGTACTGAAGTTACTGAAGTGAAGTATTTGTGAATGACATGTAATGTTGAGTAACTCTTCCTGTTGCA
>CAXIVM010000489.1:0-15759 GCA_964035705.1 Porites rus | reverse complement strand
CTCCAGACAAACAGGGGTGGTGGGCTGACTGGCCGGTACCGGCAGTACCACAGGAGCAGGTGGCACCTGCTTAGGCGCAGTCGGCGCCGCTCGACACGCCCGATCTCCGCAGAGGGTTGCGCGCGCACAGACCCAATCGCGCTCTCGCCTGCACATCGCGCGCTCGACGCGCACGATCTCCGTAGAGGGTTGCGCGCGCGCAGACTCAATCGCACTCTCGCCTGCATTTCGCGCGCTCGACACGCACGATCTCCGCAGAGGGTTGCGCGGGCAGCCGGCAAATCGCACTCTCGCCTGCCTTTCGCGCACTCGACACACACGATCTCCGCAGAGGGTTGCGCGCGCACCGCACCAATCGCACTCTCGCCTGCATTTCGTGCACTCGACACGCTTGATCTCCGCAGAGGGTTGCGCGCGCTCAGACCCAATCGCACTCTCGCCTGCATTTCGCGCACTCGACGCGCACGATCTCCGCAGAGGGTTGCCCGCGCACCGCACCAATCGCACTCTCGCCTGCGTATCGTGCACTCGACACGCGCGATCTCCGCAGAGGGTTGCGCGCGCAGCCGGCAAATCGCATTCTCGCCTGCATTTCGCGCACTCGACACGCACGATCTCCGCAGAGGGTTGCGCGGGCAGCCGGCAAATCGCACTCTCGCCTGCATTTCGCGCACTCGACACGCACGATCTCCGCAGAGGGTTGCGCGGGCAGCCGGCAAATCGCACTCTCGCCTGCATTTCGCGCACTCGACACGCACGATCTCCGCAGAGGGTTGCGCGGGCAGCCGGCAAATCGCACTCTCGCCTGCATTTCGCGCACTCGACACGCACGATCTCCGCAAAGGGTTGCATTTTCGGTTGACGCTGTTCGTCCCACCCTCCGCCTTTAAGAGAGAATTTATAAAGTGGGGAAATGTTTTTCATTAGGACATCTCCCGTGCTAGTTTTCCATGCTCACACTTGCATACTCATTGCATGCTTGCATACTCATTGCATGCTTGCATACTCATCATTGCACTTGTATCATTACACTTGCATACTTTGACACTTGCATACTTTGCACTTGGATGCTTTCGCTCTTCCACTTACACTGGGGTACGTATAGCGTTCATGTTGTAGTGCAAGTGTGGACATGTCAGTGTGTAAGTGTCGAAGTGTCAGTGTTCAAGGGATTTTCCGGAAGAACCCTTCGCAATGCTTTCGGAAATTTTTGAAAAATACAAAAATCAAAAGTGTGTGTTTAAAAATACAACTGGTGATTTTGTATATTCCAGTCGTATTTGTGATATTTTTACTTATTTTAAGGCTTGTAGGCTGTACCTTGCTACTAAGGACTACAGAAATACGCACGTCTTTCAAGCAAAAAATGAAAGGCAGCAAGCCAAGTTACAGTTTTTCTAGCAATGTTCTTTCCCAATTGCGTCGCACCACTTCAACAAAAATGCAAAGCACACTGCCTCTGCTAGAGAAAACGTCTACCACACCGACTTGCGTTCAAGCCCGCCCCCACAACGCAAACCCTTTTATTTGTGGGGTGCTGGAGGGCAATACGCGAGAAGCAATCACACGGGCATACCAGCACAGGCTATACAATATAGGGCACCGGTACAACCGTCATTGGTATCCACAACCACTACAACCTACCAAAAACTACAAAACCAACTAGGCAAAACATTAAACTAGGCAAAACATTAAACTTGGGAAAAGCATTGTTCACTCCACTTGACCCCCTCCCACAGCAAACAAATGCCAGACAGGCAGGCGCAGGCAAGTATGGGCTCAACTTGAGGCCAGAGGGGGTGAACGAAAGCTAGCCGGGCGGGGAGTGGCTGCGCAGACAACCAAGCAACAGACCACCAAGCAGCAGCAGCAGCAGCAGCAACGGACCATCATTTAAGTTGCTAAAGCAAGAGCAACTTCAGCTAGCTAAGGCTAGCTTTCGTGATGAAGGAAAGGGATGGAAAAAATTGCAGATTTGAGTAGAGCAACCATATTTAGCTTTGACGCATCTCCCTAGTGATGAGCCGCCCCGTTCTCAGCAAAGACTTCTCGATCAAGTGGACGGATCCGCCGATCCGGCGCCAGGCCACCATGGATATGCGTGACCCACCAACACCTCTGCGACTTCCCACATGCCAAACTAGCAAACGTTCAACACATCACGCAAGTCCCGCTTCTATGTACACTACACATGCCTGACAAGGTGAAAAGCAAGTTCCATAGCAATGATATGCACCAACCGACATCACCTGAGGGCCCAAGCAGCACAACTATTATCTCCACACCAGAATGGCCGGAACAAAAAATAGTATAAGGCAAATGCAATAGCAATGTCCTTGTGGGCCCACCCTCCGTACCACCCCCCGCAAAATTTTATTCTATTATTTGGAGGTGGTTGGAGATATCCGCATCAAATTATTTCTGGACTCTCAGGGTCTGACAAATAATTTCAAGAATGTCATGAACATTTCTACCCTAGATCCGACATGAGAGGTGGGACCCACCCCCCTAAAGTTGACCAAAGTTGACTCAGCTCGGATTACCACAGACAGTGTCATAAAGGATAATTGATTAGTCAACCACCCTTCAAAAATTAATTATTGGGGCTGTTGCTGCTTGCTATAGTCCCACCGTCCTGGCTCTACGTGGCTAACACGAACCCCTAAGCCGCTGATGTTTGTTTACGCCGGTTCTTCCTGGCTTTTTTTAAACCAAATCTTCAAAACCCCAGAACAAACAGCAAGGAAACAGTGGAAGAGGACAAGAGATTGGAAAACATGTGCACACCCGCTGTCCTTTTCCACCTAGTTTCCTGTGATTGAAGCTCATTTAATGGGTGGTTGCGTAGTCACCCACCCTCTCAAATAGTTTAATTGCATAGGATTTGGTGGCCATGTTCCTTTTCTTCCGCCTTTACATGTTTTTTGGTCAAAGTTATCTTCCTTTTCCTCAATTTCCTCCTATTGAGATGGCAGGTGTCCTCGGCCCCCAAACATTCTCAGCCTGTGGACTTTGATTCGATGCCTTCTAAAGCATTGGACCAAGTGTGCCTCGCCATTTTTGTGAAACAGTATGTTCTTTCTAGCTTTGATTTGGCAGCAAGCCCACAAAGCATTGTGCCCAGAGGCTGTAACTCTGAGGTGTTTGTTTGCAAGCTGCTGCTCTGTCAGCCAGACAGGTGGGTCCTCATATACTCAAAAGTGTTCTAAATATTTTTGTACAGGTGGATGGTCATAGACTCAAAATTACTTAGAACTAATATCTATCAAACGAAAAACTTTATGCACCACCTAGACTGATTTAGTGACATTTATTGTGGTATCACCACCTACATGGCTTGCCAAATAATACTTTCAGTTAATTATTTGGAAAAAAAGCAATTTCACTAAGTGACTCCCACCTCCCAACATTTTCCTAAGGATTGGTAAATGGCCTTATCTACTTTGAAATACTGGTAGGAAGGTACGCTAAAGGTTTGACGCAGGATAAAATACAATCCTTTCGAGCTGAGGTCATTTCTTTAATTTTTGTGTGCCAAGGTTTGCAGCCAAACAACTTAAGGTTTTGAGCATTTATGGAATCCTGCGTCAACGTGTTTTATGGAATCCTGGTACAGAGGTTGAAGAAGCTCACACATAACAAACATCCTGGCTTATTAAAGTCCTGGTTGAGGGGTGTCCCTGCCATCCCTCAAAATGACCGGGCCTGCCTTTTCCGCTCTGTCGGGGTCTAGACGGTCGAGTCTCTGCTACAGGTCGAGTGCTTTTTGCGATTCCTCTGAGTCGGGCCATGTTGAAGTCTATGTGTGTATGCGATGACTGTATGTTTATGTGTGAACATAAGAGCTAAGGTCCAAAGCGCTCAAAGCGAGTCAGTCAAATGAAACCGCGAGGCCCACTCCCAGCACTCAACAACCCTACGGCCATCTTCTCAGGGACATGCTCACAATGGTTTCGTACTGCCTTTCGGGATCTCTTATTTTTAAACAGGAACACGTAGTCAATTAGTTAAGCTTAGGGAACCTCGATTAAACAGATGTTTGCATACTCTTCTGTATATGCTAGACTCTAGACCAACCAACATAATAAATTCCTTGGTAAGACCTTACTCTATTGTTCCAGGAGAAGCAATGAAACTGTTATGAAATGCTGTGGTGAACCATTCCATCCTTCTGTGTCTCTTATTTTTCCTGCGTCGACATTCTAATTGCATGTCCTTAAATGTTTTGTGATTTTTTTGGAATCCTGCGACTGAGGTTCGGTACGGTAAACAATCATAATAATAAAAAGTCCCTGACGTCTAGGAAAAAGGTATTGACTTTCCTACGGGTATTTGGAATTGCCCCTCTGGCACGGCAAGTCTTACGGTACCGGTACACTGTCATGTTTGCATGACGTTTGTTCTTGCGGCGGCGTCTCAAGCAATTCTAATCTGGACATAAAGCCGGTGTTGTCCAACGATATTTTGAAAAATGCTCTTGCGCAAGCCTTGGGAGAACTTTGCGCGTGTCTTGTGCGAACACAGTAGGTCTACAGTTTCTGATTGAAAGCATTCTTGTGTGGCACTTTATTAAGAACTCGCGCGAAGCCTTGCGCGATGTAGGTTGTAGGCCATCTACTGAATCTACCGCCCACGAAGAAGAAAACAAACCCCGTGCCACTTCCAAAAAAGGTGGTTGGTGCGGGTATGTTGTCAACTGGACACTTGAGGCCAGCGGGGGTGTGAACGAAAGCTAGCCACTGCGAAAGCGACTCCATCTAGCTGAGGCTAGCTTTCGTGATCAGCTGGTGAGTCGGTGAGGCAATCTCATGAGCCGCCATGGGGATTCTTCTCCACAATGTCTTTTGGGATTTGGCTGATGAAGATGATGAGAATGAGGCACCTTGGCCTGGAAGGGGGAAGGGGTGAAGGAAGTTTTCTTTTTGACCACGCCCCAATCTCAACTGGACATCTCGGTGACCTAATGTCTTACCTCAACTGAGCCAAGCAAAACAAAATCAAGGTTGCAAAAATGACTTCTGTGTGCAATACATCAACAACCCAGTTGTGCTACCCCACTTCGACAAGAAGGCAGGCACACCAGCAGCTGTCCAACCTCCATTCACTGGAGCCATAGCCATTGAATCTGCACCGTGCAGATGCAGATGCGGATGGCTCTCCTGGCTCCCACCGTGTTTCAATCAACTTCATCGGTCATGGCACAGCGACAAGTGAGCTACCACCGGCTGCTAGCACCTATCTTCCAAAGGTTCGGGCAAGCCTCCACGCAACATTGTACTTTGCAAAGGTGCTTGTCGTCTTTTTGGGTTGGCGGCTCAGCTCTTACTACCACTGCGCCAATGGCAAGGGCAAAGTAAGCAGTAAGTGCGCTATCTTTGGACTCAGCTTCGCAGTTTCAGCGTGCGCGGGACAAGTGGCAAAGCATTCGGCCAGACAGCTATCGAACAACTTAGCAACTCCGGCTGTCTCTTCATGTTTTTTGTATTCCTACCCAACCGCAGCAGGAACGGAGCTGCACAAGGTGAACTGCGAGCCAACCGTGAGTTTTGCTGTGTTCTAATCTGCTCACCACTGGCCAACGTATATACAAAGAGCTTGAAGCACTTCACGAGTTTGGTAGTTGAAGGCTGTGAGAGTCAGTTTTATTCGTGGGTTGCTTGTTTGGTTTGCTGGTGTGGGGGGCAAACAGAGGAGGAAAAACACATTGAGTAGGTTACCACCATGTACAAGCTGCATTTATGCTTTGTACTCTATACATTTCAGCGCAGAAATCATCAATGGTGGCCACCCGGAAGCGCCAAAAGTTACCTTGTTTATCAACAGTTCTGTTGAGCGCTGATACGCACAACCACCGGCATGCCACTAATGATGCGAACTACTCCATGGCAATTGTCCTTCCCAACGCTCCGTTTACCTGTCCAGAACTCATCATAATATAGCATAATGATGGCATAATGTCGGTGCGGCTTCACCTGCGCAATTCATGTCAACGGACACCTTGATGTGCTTTGCCTCAAGTATATGATAAAAATAATACAATGTCGTGTATAAAGGAGATGCAAACAATGCAAAGGTCAAGCAGTCCTCTGTCCCCAAGAGTGGGACTTCGCCATGGACAGTCCGCCAAAGAGGCGCTTTCGGCGGTCATCTTAGGATCGATCTGTGGCTGTGCCCAGACACCTCCTCGGAAGAACTGTTCCAACAATGGCACCTTGTTACTGTTACAGTTACTCCGTTGCGGTCTTGCTTTTAGCTTGCCGGGCATACAGGGAAACATGAGAGGCAGCATGAGGCAGGGCAGGAGCGGAGTACTGAGTGCTGAGCACTGGGAAACCAAAACATACGAAACCTATCAAAGCCTTTTTTTCTATTCTTTTCCTTTTTGATCCTTGTTTCCGATGGCCTCCAGCCTATGAGCGACGGCCTCCAACCTAATAGCGATGGCCTCCAACCTAAGAGCGATGGCCTCCAACCCAAGAACGTTGCAAAGTGTGCCTTGATTTCTTTCTTCCTTTCATCCAAAATTCCTGCGTTCAAGCAGCCCAGATTTCTTGAAGCAGCTTCCAGCGCAGCAGCCCCTTCAGTCAGAAGGTTGGTGAACGTTGGTGAAGCCTCGCTTTCAGACTCGCCGCTGTCCACAAGGTCACCTGAGCCAACACAATTTTGCCTGAAAACCCTTGCAATCCTCTGGGATTCCATCGGTTTTTCGGTAGAACGTAGGGTTAGTGGAATTTGGCTTCACTTCTGACTCAAGAATTTTGATGCCTTCCTACCACTTTAGGTAAAGGACAAGGTGTCACAATGCCCAGCGCGCCATGGCTTGTCGCGCTGGTCTCGATCAGCGTGGGGCCACTCGCAGCTTTGGAGTGAAATGGTGGTGGAAAAGAGCGAGGTTCCCTCGCCTAAGCCTCAGTTTCGGGGGGAGGAAGATGAACCGTTGCCTGGTCCAGGCACAACTGAAACGCTGCAAGGGCACGCATACTTTTGGGGCTTCTCCGAGTTCCGCTTCGACCTCTACTCCTGGATAGGGCCCGCATGGTTTAGTACCCCGGGGCAAGCTGGGAGTTTGAGCTCCACAGGCGGGTGGGGGCTATATGCCTTAGATAAAATCGGCGTGTTAGCCTGCGGCGATTTCTGGCCTTGGGTTGGATGGGGAGTGCTCATCGTGCTTGGAACGGTCATCTCCTTGCTCATCCTCTATGTGGCCGTCTCGGTACGCCGTCCGGTCCGGACGCTGTTGACCTGCTGCTGCAGGCAAACTCGCGCGGTGGCAACCGAGGTTGGGGAGTTCCTCCCTGAATTGAGGGCTCGCGGAACCTATGAATCCCTAGCCTTCAGGGGTCCATCCACTCAGAGTGGGGTCGACTCCGAGTTCTTCCAACGAGGAGTTAAAGGCAGAGGATCTGAAAGAAAACTAAATGACTTAGTGGTCTCTTTGGACGAACAGATTGCGAGGATCAAGCCTGACGGAGACCACTGGGCTCGAGTAGACCGACATGGTCTTTGGGTGAAAATCCGGGAAGTGAAAGGAGCTACTTCCAGGCCAATTCGTCACAGTCTAGAGGCGGAAAGCAAAGTGCACTTGCGCCGCGAACAGAATTGCCCATTGGAGCTCATGCCCACCCCTGGGATCCATTGCAAGACTTATGCAGTGGTGGACGCGAATGGTCTGGTCGATCTTGGGGCCTACGCGGGATGGTCCACCCGTCGTCTGGTAGTGTTGTTCGGAAGATGTTTGAGACGATTGCTCAGTGGTTTGCATGCGCTCATCTATTGCGGATCAGGTTTCTTTCTCCTGAAGCGTGCCTGGGAGCGACCAGCCCCAGCTAGAGTCATTCGGGAAGGAACAAACGTGAGAGCTCTCGACCCTGACTCCGAATCCGAGATGGAGACTCTCGAAGACCCGTGCGACACGGTCCTAATCGGGCTCGAAGTTGGGGGCAGACCTCGAGCTTTGGCAGTAGACCCCTGCGCCGACAAGGCGACTGGGGAGGGAGTCCGGCTATTAGAAAGGGGCCGTGAATTGTCCGACATCTCTAATCGATGCGCTGCCCATCTTTGTGACCACCACCGACAGCTGTACATTGCGGCTTGCTCCGGACGGAAATGTAGCGTTCTTTCTTGCCATGAGCAAGTGGATGGGGCCAAACAAGGGGTTCCCCTTTGTAGAAAACACTTGATGGAAATCGGCTCTTCCGCCCGCCCTACCCGCAGAATCAGCTGGAGCGAGGGGCCGGATGATAGCACGCCTAGGACGCCACACCGGGACTCCGACGTCGTGCACCAATCCGGCTCGACCTCCCCGTTCAAGAAATCAAGAGAGAGGCACTCCCAACAGAGCGCGCGCAGCTTCAGCGGGACCTCAATCCAGCCAACAACATCAACTTGAGGGGTCCCTCCAGCAGGGCCCAGTATTGGTACTGCTCCGCTTCAGGTCTTGTCAGCCGGTGGGTAGTCTCCAAGGAGTCTCGGCTGACAGCCGCGCGCAAGAAAAGGTGCCCGGACTTGGCTTGACTGGAGTGGTCCACGCCAGTGCCCTTCAGGCTGAGGATGCGTCGGGAAGGTTCAGTCGCCAATGGATTTCAGATTTTCTCTATGGATCCCATGACCACCTTGTAGGGCAAGGTTTCTCAATGGCAGTCAGCAGGCTCCAACCTCATCAGGCGGATGCCTTGGGAGAATGGGAAGGGAAATTCACAGACGGGTCAAGTATCCTGTCAGAGACCCTACGCCAGAGAGTTAGAGAAGACGGGCAGAGAGAGATCTTACCTCACGCTGACGCGTATCTCAAACAGGGGCCAGAGCCGGAACTGAAATCCAACGAGTTCCAAACACCCCCACGGCCTGTGGCTAGCTCAGAGAAAACTGAAGCTCTCCCCCCACTGCCAAGCTTCCCAGTTGCCGAGCAGGAGGAGGATCAAGAGGACGTGATGTCGGCCGCAGTGGCAACCTTGAAAAATTTGGGACCTGAGCGCCGAGCAAAGAAGCCATTCATACCATTGGCGCGGCTTTTGAGGTCGACCCTGAACACCTGGCGCAGCGATATGGAGCCCCCTCTGATCCAGGTGTTCCACCCGGTCTGGGGACATATTATATTCCAAGCTTGCCTCAGGTGTGGAATCTTGGGCATCTCCCCCCGATGAGACGACCCCAGCCAAGTTGCGTCTCAAGCTATGCCTGCCCTCTTCCGAAAGGGGAAGTCCAACGGGAGCGGGTTGATCAAACCGGCTGGCACTATCCTAATCCAGGAGGACAAAGCTGGAGCCACCTTTGCAGAGGCCCTTGGAGATGGGACTCAAACCCAAAACGCAGACAGGATCATTCATGCCATTGACGGGCTGCGAAAGTCACATGACGAGGACAAGGGGCTCCAAAAGGGCCTCTTGACATCCGTCAAGGAAGGAGAAAAGATGGACGTTTTCTTGGCTCGAGGATGCGGAACTTTGACTGTGGAGGTTGCCGATGGAGTCTATGGAAAAGACCTTTTCCATGCTGGGAAGAGAATTGCGCAACACGCACGCCATATGCTCCACCTCATCAAGTGGCCGGTTTTGATGACCAATCGTGTATTGCTCGGCGTGGCCGGGTTCTGGTGGGGCGGGACAGACGGGTATACGCTCCACGCTAGTGACTGCGTCACCGCCCGATCTGAACAGATGGACAGTTGGGTGCCTTCCTCAGACCACAAAGCTGAACCAAGGGTCAAACCCCCAGGGGTCTTTAACATGTGGTTGAGGTATGCCGAGAACTCGATCCGAGTTTTCGGCGCCTGCTATGGCCTTGAACATATGCAAGAAAGGCAGGACTGCCTGAACTCCATTAAGGAGGCACATGAGGAAGATGAACATGCGTTCCCAGCCAAGTACTGCATCGATCTATTCGAAGAGTTGGTAGCAGCATGGTGTGAAGTGAGAGTCACGGCGAAAACTCTGCGCTCTCCTATAGGGTCCGAGAATCCACGGTTGGAAGACCTCAAGCTAGTCGCATTAGCTCCAGGACCGGACGGTACTCCCAACTTCAGCTTCCCCAATGTCTTTGACCTCTCCGATTCGGAGGGTTACTACCAGACAGTAGTGGTCCCCAGACAACAGCGCCAGATGTCTCGGATGTTGCATAAGCAACTTCACGACCAGAACCTGAAGGCTAAGAAAGCAGCTGGCCCAGTGGAAGAGGAAGACACAAAGCCGGGGAAAGCGCCCAAGCTAAACTTAAAAGAGAGCCCAACACCCAAAAGTGCTTATCCAGCAGAAGCTTCGCGTTCCGTGGAGCACGCGCCCAAAGACCCAAAGACTGGGAAGCCGATCTGTTGGGACGCAGCAACACACATGGGGTGCCAGAAGGGGAGCAAGTGCCCTCGCGCACATGAACCTCTGCCTGGCTTGGCCAAACTCGACTACGCCGCGGCAATGCAAGTCATCCGCCGCGGCGGACTGAAGGGAAGCCAACGAATCGACCCAAAGGAAGTCGACGGAAGGCTAGCTCAGCTTAGGTCGCAGGCCCAGGCCGATCAGGATGAGAAGAAGCAAGACCCCAAGCCGAAGCCAAAGCCCAAGCCTAAGGTCAAGGCCAAGACGGGGAAGGATGAAGCCAGCGAGGAAGAAAGGGCTCAGGAGGAGAGAGCGGGAAGCACGCAGTGGGTCGTACCTGAAGATTATCGGCAGCCACTCACGCGCTTGGAGAAGGACTTGGCTGAAGCCGTTAAAGGCCCAGATCCAACGTGGCTTGAGCTTCCCGGTCAGGAGACCGAGGTGAAGGTTGAACCCACCGAGGAGGAGCAGACCCCTGAATGAAGAATTGAGCCGCGTGGCCAGATGGAGGAGACTGGTCAAAGAAGGGCACCTGAACGCGCTGGAGGACCCCTCGGAGTACCTCCAATCTCACCTCATAGCCCGGTTCCTTGATGCAGAGGATCGAGGTGAAAAACCTGATCTGCTTCTCTACCTGGAACAGGCGGCGGAGGAAGGACACCCCTCACTTGTGGAAGAGGCCTGCTTACAACTCGCTCACTTGCAGCCAGACGCCTCAAAGGCCGGGCATCCCTGACTTGGGCAGACGGCGTCGGGGTAGGAACTCTAACGCGCAACCATGACCTGCAGCAGTTCAGCCCCATCCCCTTCTATGACTACCAGGACAAGCCCGAAAGATCCAAGGTTCCCTTGGGAGAGGAACAGGAATTAGAAGAGAGACAATGCCTCCCCCTGCACGTGGGGATAGGGGCGCAGCTAGCCCCGAGAGGGGAGTCCAAGCAGGAAGAGCTGTTGAACTCTGCCGCCCACCTTCGACATCAGCTATGGATGGAAGCGGTCGAGGCACAAGCCAATTTGGGTGACCCACCCGCTTGGATCCCAGAAACCGAACACTTGCTCAGGCAAAACGTACACGATTGCGTTTACCCTCGCCACGAAAAGGACTACAGATCGCTGCAAACTTTGTCAGGAGGGTTCCTAGACGGAGTCACCCTGGTGGTGCTGAGGATTTCATATTTCGGCAAGTTGGAGGCAGACCTGCTTCACGGAGCCGGAGCAGAACCAGGAACCTTGGTGTTCACAACCATCCATAGAGGCCATATGAGGTTGCTCCAACCTCATGACCCTTCAGGTCTATTTCAGGCCTTACGTGACACAAGCAAAGTTTTTGAGGGTGCTCCAGGTCGAACTGCGAAGAAGCCCCTGACAGAAGCGATGGTCCCATCAAAGCTCCCCCCCTGCACCAGGCGCCGCCACCAGCAGAAGCGTCCCTATCGTGTGGGTCAGGCTGAGGCCAAGCCTCCAGCCTCCTTGGAGCAGTGCCTTGAAGAGGATCCTCAAGCCTTGAGCGGTAACCAAGTCCCCCTCTCGGGCAGGCTTGCCTTCGCCTATGGCAGGAGGTGTTCGCTGGATGGGCGGGCTGGACCAAAGGGCTTCAACACCAAGGGATCCCCTACGGGGAGCCAATTGAGTACTACGAGGATCCCATTCGGCAGACAGGCTACAGACCTGAGCATGACACACGCAAACCTGACGGGTTAGCGCCCGGCCCAGATATCCCGAACGTGTGGCAGTTGGGGGTTGTCTGCATCCTTCTGCGATCACCAGCGGAACAATGGTGGCACGCGCACGTGGGATAAGCCGGAGGGCGACGGTACCCGTGACCACGAGGTGCAAGGCAATGCTGATGCAGCATTTGCAGCTCAACTCTGCCAGGTCCTGGCAGAGAACGGCAGGCTTTTCGCCCTAGAGAGTAGTGCCCCATCCGGGACGTATCCCAAGTTGTGGGACCTGACCTGCCCTGTATCCGGAAGCTGCGACAGACGACTGGTGCCAAAATCGTGCCTATGGCTAACACTACCATCGGAAAAAGACGTGGTGGTTAGTCTCACCCAAGCTCTACCCATGGGCCTTGCTTTTTCTAGGACGCAAGTGCCCTAGCCTCAGCGCCGCGCACCAACATGCCCCACTGAAACAAAAAGCCCTCTCCCAGCCGTCCCCATGACCAGGCTGGCCCAGCAATATGCCCCTGGCTTGTGCGCCGCGAAGGCAGCCTATGATACCTCCAGGAGCACAACTCCCTGAGGGCCTTGGAGCAATGTTGGCGCGATCTTGGCGCACCACCTTGGCCATGCGACCCTGCCAACACGACCTGCCGCACTCTTGGGCAGATCACCCAACCCTCCCCCGATGTCACCGCGGGACAGGCATCCTATTTCCCATGCCCCACCTGTGGCCTCTCGCAGCCTGCCCCCGATCATTGCCAGTTCTGTAGGCGGGCAGAAGGGAGGGGAGACGACAAAGCTTGGGGGGGGAGGTGACAAACTTGTTCCCACAATCAGCGTTCCGCTGAACACAAGGGCCGGAAGCATGACCAGCAGAAAAGAGGGCACGGAAAGAGAACTTGCCAAGCTGTACCTTGAATGTTGCCAACAGGCCTACTCGGAAACGGCGGTAAAGGAGGCAGCCAAGGTGGGGAATCAGGTCCTCCTCAGGACTGGAACCTTCCAAAGGCCGCTGACTTGATCAACAAAACTAGGGTGGAGCTGCTTGGTCAGCATCTCAAGGGCGCCCAGGAAGGCAAAATCCGGGGGATCAGCAAAGCCCACGCGGCCTACCTGAAGGAATGCGTTGAGAACGCCGTGCCCAGTCGTGCCCGATCCAGCCCTCAAAGGGAAAAGGCTAAGAACCATGCGTCCAGGCTATCCTGCTCCAAGACGGAGCTTCAGAAAGCCCGATGGGACGCGTACCCAAACAGAACCCGGACCGCACACTCTCGTCTGAGGGTAGGCCCATTAATGATATGCGGGCAAGAAACGCCGACGGCTCCAAGTCACTAAGCTCTTGGGCATCGTCATCCTCAGCCTCGTGATGGTTTTTGGCTGGGTGGGAGCTCCTGGCGAATTTGCGGTCTGGGCAACAGCCGCGCAGATGCATCACGGGTCACTCCGGCCCGCCCACCCCCAGTTCAACGACATCGCGCCGTACACTAGCCGATGGCTTGTGGATGACGGGGTGGTAGTCGAGCCCAGAGTGGGAAACCGAGTTGAGCGATCCCTCGCCGCCTTGGACGCCACAATGCACCTGGTTTGGGGGCCTGGAGCGATTAATCTAGACAAGTTGGCTGAGGAGGGGGCCCCCTCCTCATCTCAGCTTCTGTGGGGCCTGCATGTTGACTTCGAAAAGGAGGAAGTGGTTCAAAAAGGATCAAAGCAAATACCTCCTTCGAGAGGCAGAACTCCAGCGAGGATGTCGGGATCTTTCCGTCAAGGTCTAGTAAAGTCCACTCAGCAATCCAGGGTGGCGCTGGGTGTGTGGACAGGCTACCCCCCAGACCACCTCCACGAAGGTAGGTGGAATGCCTTGGTCCTCACCCAGGGTGACCTGGGGCCTATCTAAGAGATTACCTACCTATGTGAATAAGGTAGCGGGGATCTCACTGTACCGCTTACAGCTTCAACCAATGAAACTCATGATCCAAGCAAATGCATGCTCCACAGCACCAGCTGGCAAACCTTTTTGGCTGCAGCAGCAGCGCCAACTCTTCATGTCACCTGCCGGTTGCTGTCAGTTGGCTGCAATCTTGCTATAGAGACAGTAGAGACACACAACTTCACAACCAGACAAAAATGAAAACAACAATCTATCTTAGTCACTTCGCCTGTGTCTTTGTAGACATTCTTCAAGGTCTTAACCCCTGAGTCTCATACTAACTAACTAACTAGTCCTCAGTCCTCTTTAGACTTTTAACTCCAAAGTCTCCAAAGTTACAACGTTCCAACTGCGCGGGATCTTTCTTGTTTTCACAAGGCGTCACTGCGTCGAGTCTATGTCTATGTTCTTGCTGTCACCGCTGTCACCTGTGTTGGTGTTGGCTGGCTTCCACAAGCAGAACTGTCAGAACTGTACCCTCAAAAAAACATCTTAGAGATTAGTATAATACCACCCAACAGCCACAACAGCCACACATATATATATATATATATTTATATGTGTAACTGTAACCTATGTTTGTTTTTGAGCGTGTCTTCAACAACAGGGTGGATGACTAGCCATTTCCGTTTCGAGCGGGAATCTGTACATTTATGGCTTTACTTTGAAGAAATGGCTGAATGGCCAATGGCCGTGAATGCATGGGGTTGTCCAGTTGTCCCTTCTGCTGCTTGCAACGCGTTGCCACAGCAAGAAGCAGGGAGGAGAAGAGAAGACTGTGAGTTGAAACCGTTGAAACACAAAGCTGTCCAACCCCTGCATTGTACATGAGGCTGGTGCCCCATGTGGGAACACTGTTTCAAGTTACGGAAACACTTCTGTCCGGTGTTGACTGCGCCGCTTCATTTCAACAAGTGGTTGCAATGTTTTGGCACTGTCACTGCCAAGAGAGGCTTCATCAGTAACTCCTCTCCATCACCATCTTCAACCTTGGCCCCGCTCTTAGGATCAACTCCACCAGCCTCCTCACGAATAGCCCACGCTTGCCCACCAAGAGCAATCCCGCTGCCCTTGCTTTTGGCTCTAGCCTTTGCCGTTTGAGGATCAGGCTTCTCCTTTTCAAACCATGTTCTGGACAACAGCATCAGCTGCGATTCCGAGTTGGGCTTCTGCTGCAGCTTCTCAATGATCGCATCCACAGCCTACAAGTCTGGAAGATTCAAATTTGTGATGGAATTAAAGCAGGTTTGCCAAAAACAAATCTTGGGAATCAGATTAGTTTGATACACACTCACTCACACATTCAAAAAACAGCAGGGTTTTGAGAGAAATATAGATCATGCCATTGGCCAGTGAATCATGACACAAATGGCTTGCCTCTTTGCGAGCTTCAACAAAAGGAATCTCCAAGTGCACTTCACGTTCCTTGCCGTGAGCATCAGCAAAGCGCATCGTCTTGGACTCAAACTGAGATGTAAAGAAGGCTTTCTTCTCTTCAAACCCTGGCTTCATCAGCCAGACCGCACAAGGAGCCAAGGACATGGTCTTGTTGTAGCCCTCTCCGGTCATATACAAAGGAATGCTTGCCTTGTCCATGATGATGGTGGCAACCTTCAATGACCTTTGGGCATACTCGGAAGAGAGGTTGCCATAGGCAAAGATGCGTTCTCCCCCCATCTCTGATTTGAGGTTGCTATCATCCATCAAAGCAGAGCTCTTGCCATCAACTGTAATCGCTCCCAGCAAAGTAGAACTGCTCTTCTGCCTTAGGGGAAAACATGCATGGAAAGGAAAGACTTCCAGCAGCACAGCAGTTGGCAATTGGCAGTGCATGGATAAATTGATAAAATTATCTCTTGGT
>CAXIVM010000488.1:21200-69442 GCA_964035705.1 Porites rus | reverse complement strand
TGGAAAAGCATGGAAAAAGCTATGGAAAAGCTGGTGCTGCTTGGGGATTGTGCCTCCTGGATCCTCAGAACCCGCAACAAGGAACATCTCTCAGAACCCGCCGTCCCAGGCGGCCGCAAATGTGGCAAGTGGCAACTTCAGGATCATGCGGTTCCCTATGCCCACATGTGTCATGTCTGAAGAAAAGGTTTCCAACCCGCTTCCAACCCTCATGTCCAAGTTCCTTACCCTCTCATGTGTCATGTGCTCAAAACTTCAACCCTCTTCCAACCTTTCCGCTTCTCGTGGCATGTTTTTGGTCTGGCCAAGTGGCATAAAATGCGTCTGCATTTGACGATGCTCTGGCGACAGCCAATCCACCAGCGCGCATCCTGGTCGCCCATCGCGGGGGCAACGAATGTCGGATCCGAGCTTCTCCTCGCCTTGCCAGAAGACCTCAAGGACTCAAGGCAAGACCGGGCACTGAAAGCCGGATAACACAGGCACCAGCCACAGACAAGGCATACATCCCTTTGTTCCACTCAACTTTGTCTCAAAATATTGGCTGCATACTTAGACAGCCAGTTCACAATCCCGAACAACCGCAAAAAGTCATGTAGAAACGAGCATCCCTCAAACATTGTCGAACCCTTCCGTCACCTACTCATCAGCTCAACAAAAGATCCTCCTGCCTCCTTCAAGCGAAGAAATGTTGGATCATCCTCGCCCGACCAGTCATAGGCCACCCGTGAGAAGTCACCCATCAAATACGCCAGGCTCACACCCGCATGGGCGCTGTGACGGGCCCGGATCCTCGGGTTTTGCGGCGAAACACGACCAAAACGAGCTCAACTGGAAACCATCTACTCTCAATCTCAAGTTCAAGTGGGATGGGATCATGGGCACCTGCCTGGAAACCCAGTCCCAACCAAAAACAGCTCCGGTTGGAACAATATGACGAGATCCTTTACATAACAAGTGGTTGGGACTCAGAACACATCCAGGTGCCAGACTGGTTGGGACTGGAGTTCCAGGTGCAAGACTTGCCCATTCTGTGTTTTCGAACGTGACTGGGAGTGTGGTCGACATCTCCTACAGTCCCCTGACTCCCCTGTATCCGTTCCATCTCTTGCGCCCCTCGAGCACAGCGAGGTCTGTGAAAGCATCTCGAGGCTCTTCAATCTGAGAATCTCTTGCGCTCGCTGGCACACTTGGGCCCAGGTCCAGCCAAAGCCGCTCAAGGACACAAAGAACCTCTCCAGGAGCAGGTTCCAATTCCATGTTCATGAGAACAAGGTGAGGCTTTCACAGTTTTGGTACGTGTGCTTCATGCAAGTCTTGAGTTGCAACTCGGTTTTCTGAGTTGCAACTGCAACAAGGAGGCACAACACGCTGCTATCTATTAAACAGATTTAAGACAAGCATGTGTATGCACTGAGGCTTGATCAATGGTCGCAGCCTGTTCATGGTGTTCAGCTTCTCATGCCAAAGCTCCTGTTCGAGTTGTTGAAGGATCTGGTTCACCTGGTCAAGCGGTGGCCGTTTCCAAGCAAAAAAAAATACACACCAGGGATTGACTCGAAACTCAAAAGAATCTTACGAATGCCTTCAAGCCGGAAGCGGCACCATCCTCATGAATCCTGATAAACACATTCATAAAGTCAAACAACTCCCACATCAGCGATTGGACTAGAGAGTCGCACCGTGTATATCTGATTGGGTGAAAGCTCCGGGTTCCATCGAGTCATCCTTTGCCCAACTGGTGACCACGGACCCCAAAAAACTAGGTCCAAAATGTGTGAAAAAATACTCTGCTTTTACCAAGCACATCACATCCACCGATCCCCATGGTTGATTGGAGTTGTTGGCATCGACCCACGAGCATCCCACTACCATAAGCCATAAAGCCACCCACAATGGGGATGGCTCAAAAACGCCATGTAGCGAACAACCGACACCAGGTAGCTCCACCGGTTATCCGGATTTTGACCCAGAGCCATATAGCCATAGAGCCATCTACAAATCATGTCTCCCACTCCAGCCGACCCCGCCCCGCCCCGACTCCGCCTCCTCTTCACGGCGCTCGGTCCAGCGCCGCCGGCGCCGCTTGGTGATGCGGTGCCCAAGGAAGACGAGGGCGGAGCAGAAGAGGAGCAGCAGGACGATCATCGGAAGGTGCCACCAAATACCTGGGAGAAGCATGCAAAAACGCATCAAAATACCAAATACAGACTGAAATAAAGGAATACAGACTGAGCCAAAGCAAAATCATGCAAAACCCAGTGGTTTAAGCCGACCTTGAAACAGTTCAAAGCCAAAGCAGCTCCAAGCCTCAAGTGCGCAAAAACGACCAAAACTTCCAAGTGCAAGCTGGGTGCAAGTGTTGTCATTCAAGAAGCGAGGGAATCGACAAAGCCGGCATGTCTCACCATCTGCGTACTCTCCCGGAGCACAAGGCGTGCAGTCAGTGCGGCCTCAGCGCTGGCTCAGCTGAAATCCAACATCGAGGCACCTTTCAAAGGGCTCTTATTCTGTTGTTGAAGAAGATTTGGGACCCTCAGGTATTCCCCAGCAAACACCTCAGAAAATAGGACATGTCTGGCGATTCTTTGCCAGACTTCCGCAGACTTGAGATGCAGCCGCCCCCCCAACACTCACAAACCAGCTCTGCTCTGAACGCTTCCTCTTCATCTGCCAAGGGGCCGTGGTTCGGGACTTCTCCGGTAGGACAAGCTGCACATTCTGAGGCCCCTTCTGGGGCATATCCTGTGAACAGAAAGTCGACAGGGCTTGGGGCATCAAGATCAGGTGAACATCATGGTTGGCGACACACCTACGCCTATGCCTCAGAAATCCTCAGAAAATCTGTTCAGCATCCCACGTGATCGTCAACGAAACAGCTACATCTCCCGAGAAAGAATGTTCGAATCTCTGAAACATGGCTGACAATCGAAAGAAATGGTTGGGTGGAGAAAGAGTACACTTCGGCTTTGGAGAATCTGACAAATCCATCCAAATCCATATTGGCATCTCTTGTGGTCTAAAGAGAGAACTAAATGGGTATTTGCTGTGGCGCCCCCTTGATTTTCAGTCACCGGCTGAGAAATAGCAGGGTGAACCGGTGGACGTCCTCATACTCCCCGGATACATTGGCGCTCTAGGGAATGGTCGAAGATGGCGTCGCCAGCGCATATCTTAAACTGAAACCTCTTTGCAGCATGAAGGCCATGCACTCACCTCATCGAGCCATCTCCACTGACCCTATTCTGAGGAAAAAAGGTAGCCTCTTGAAAAAGGAGAAACGTTCAAATGGAACCACATCGTTGAATCATCAAATCCAGATCAACACACGATATTCTTGCGAGTGACTCGGTGAAAACACCTGAGTCTTACCCCGGTCACTCATCAAGAGATCGGAGTCACATTCGGTTCGGAACTCGTTCGGCCATGAGGGCCAGTCCCCACCTTCTGTGCACGCGTGGCACTCGTCATTCCTGGCAGCTCTTCCTGCTGGGCAGACGACGCAAACCAGCTCGTCCTTGGATGTTTCACGGCCAGACAAATCTGCAAAAGATTGGACTTAGACCCATCTGAGTTCACGTTCTGGCCTCTTTCGAGATTCCAGACTGCTCACTCCACTTGGAGGTCCAATCTCCCCAAAATAGCTGGGTTTGGCCTACAAGAACATCTCAGAAGAATCAGATTCAGGACATCTTGCCAGCAAATCCAAGCGACGGGTTCCTTGCTCCGATCTCGGACCTGATTGCTCGCTGAGCACCTGCAGCAGGCGGCCGCGGAGACCTCCACCTCCGACTCCTCCGACCGCGTCGTTGGTGTCGGCGCCGTTCCAGCGGGACAGGAGAAGGTGCTGCAGGAGGTCCGGCGAAAGGCCATGGTCCGTCCTTCCCAAGGTAACAGCGCAGCATGAGTGAGGCGGAATGGGTGTGAACACAATTCGGCACAAAATCTGTGGGTTCGGAATATGACATCTTTCCTTCAGGCAGCGTGTTTCGGAATGGGTGTGACACAAGTAGAAAGGCGGAACACTTTTGGAAACAAATCTTTGAACCGGACGCTGCAAAGAGTCTTGGCTACAGATGAAAAACCAACACCTTCCTTGCCCCGGGCCTCTAATTGAAGTTCCTTTCAGTGCTGTGTCCTGTGTGAGCCTAGGCTCATGTATCAGCAAACAGCGCCCAGACTCTTCAAGGAGGAACGCAAAGCCATCTGAAGCTTCACAAGCTCTTGCGCAAGCTCGAAAGCCCACTGCTGTCGTAGTCGTTGCATTCACATCATCCCAAGGGCCTTTCCCAAGCTCAATAAAGCCGGAGTTCACTGGTCGACAGTCTCCATCGATGCAGGCCAGATTCGTCTGAGGACAAGGGCAGCTGGGACAGGCTGAATATGCCCAAGGACGAGATATTCTGGGAGGCAAACCTACAGCTTCAGAACTGGCGCGAAACATACAATCCGACATCCCGACCCGGTAAAGGCATTGGACATTGCCGTCTCATCTGGGATTGATGTGAAGTTCCAGGTGGACAAAGGCTGATTAAAGCGTCTGGCACCTGAAAACATGTCTCTCATGTCTGTGGTAGCCGATGTGTCCCACATCCCCAAGGGGCTGGTCAAACGAGCTAGCGCGAATGAACATCGCAGAGAAGTTCGTCACCGACCCTGTGTCCCAATCATTGAGTGGCCGATTGAAGGACACTGCTAGAGCAAACATGGTATTCATGCGCGTGACTCGAGACGTGTCCCATGCACCGATGGGTTGGTTAAAGGACGTTGCCGCTGAGAACATAGCGGACATGTCTCTCGCCTCCGCGGTATCCCAAGCACCAATCGGCTGATCAAAGGAGCTGGCCCCTTGGAACATTTGCTGCATGTCCGTCACTGCCGAAGTGTTCCACAAGCCTATGGGTTGGTTGAAGGCCACTGCATGCCCAAACATATTGCGCATGTCCCTGACATGGGCTGTATTCCAAGCACCGATCGGTTGGTCGAAGGAACTGGCATGCTGGAACATAAAGGCCATGTCAAAGACTGCTGCGGTATTCCACGATCAATGGGTTGGTTGAAATTCGTAGCTTTGTAAAACATGCCCCTCATGTTCCTCACACTGGCCGTGTCCCAAGCATTAATTGGCTGATCAAAGGAAGTGGCCCCATAAAACATAAAGTCCATGTCAAAGACTGCTGCGGTATTCCACGATCCAATGGGTCGGTTGAACTTGGTAGCCTCGTAAAACATGGTGTTCATGTCTCTCACCTTGGCCGTCTCCCAAGCACCGATCGGCTGATCAAAGGAGCTGGCCCCTCTGAACATTTGCTGCATGTCCGTCACTGCTGAAGTGTTCCACAAGCCTATGGGCTGGTTAAAGACCACTGCACCGTTAAACATATTGTGCATGTCCTTGACATGGGCTGTATTCCAAGCACCGATCGGTTGGTCGAAGGAACTGGCATCCTGGAACATAAAGGCCATGTCAATGACTGCTGCGGTGTTCCACGATCCAATGGGTTGGTTGAAATTCGTAGCCTCGTAAAACATGCCCTCATGTTCCTCACACTGGCCGTGTCCCAAGCATTAATTGGCTGATCAAAGGAGCTGGCCCCTTTGAACATTTCCTGCATGTCCGTCACTGCCGAAGTGTTCCACAAGCCTATGGGTTGGTTAAAGACCACTGCACTCGAGAACATATTGCCCATGTCCCTGACATTGGCTGTATTCCAAGCACCGATCGGCTGGTCAAAGGAACTGGCATCCTTGAACATAAAGGACATGTCAACCACTGCTGCAGTGTTCCACGACCCAATCGGCTGGTTGAAATTCGTAGCTTCGTAAAACATGCCTTTCATGTTCCTCACACTTGCCGTGTCCCAAGCATTAATTGGCTGATCAAAGGAAGTGGCTCTGTAGAACATGGCGTACATGTCAACGACTGCTGCGGTCTTCCACGACTCAATCGGTTGGTTGAACTTTGTAGCCTTCGAAAACATCTTGCTCATGGTCTGCACGCGTGATGTGTTCCACTCGCCTTGGTTTCGAAACAGAGGCCTATATCTACTGCTTTGGGGCGAAGCTTCCTCTCGTCTTCCTCTACTCTCGTCTTCCTAATTGTATGTTGCAAAGAAAGGTATATAACTAAAAAGAAACAACAAACGGATACTAGCGGCCACACCCTACCCACTTCTTAGCACTCAGCACACACGGCTTGCTGATGCTTGCTGCCTACACCTGCCTCAAATGTGGCACACGGCTTGCTGACCTGCTTCCTCTCCGTTGCTACACTCCAGATCACTCCACCCGCCACTCTGACGCGCTCCACCCGCGTTCCGGGAGGCGCGGCACCACCACCGACCCGACGGTGACCGGCGCCTCCGGGAACCGCGACGGGACCGGATGCACCGACCCCGGAGAGACGGAGAGACGGAACCGAGAGAGGCGACCGACCCGGAACCGGAGAGGCGTGAGAGAGAGAAGGGAGTTTCGGGGTCGGAGAAGGGTCGGAGAAAGGAAACTATACCTCACAATGACTCGACCGCAAGGAATGGTAGATGAACAACGAATTGATTCATGAACTTGGAGTGTGCATGGCACCACTGGCCCGGTGCCCAGGACCAATGCTTCCGCCCAGGGACCGATGGGCATGTTGAAGGCAGCCGCTCCGTAGAACATGGAGCTCATGTCGACGACCTCGGAGGTATCCCAGGCGCTGATGTTCTCGTTGAAGTGCTCCAGGTCTTTAAAGAGGCCACTCCTCAGAAGTGGTTCAAAGCTTCGAGGCACCAAACGATACAAAATCAAGTGGTTGGGAGTAGGAACTTCTGGAAACATCCATGTGCGCAGCAAATGGGGTCCAAAGGTTCAGGCACGGATTCAGTTCTGAATTCAACCTGCGCCCTGTGCGACGAATCCATCCTGATCAGCTTCCAAGGGGGTTGGGACCCAAACGGCATCCCTTCGGCTCAAAAACTTGGCCCAAGTGCCCCACCCCTCATGGGTATGGTTGGACTTGGCTTCTCACAGGTCTTGCAAGACGGCCCCTTACATTGTTCGATCCCTTTGGCACCGGAACTCGCAACTGGGGTGCCTGATCTGTCACTCTTCCCGTCGATTCCTTCCAAATAACTAAATGATCCCAACTTATCCCAACTTCACCAGCTCACGCTTCGCCAGCTCGCTGCCCAGCTTCATATTCGTCACCGCTGAAACGTCCCATCCACCAGGCGCTCCGTGGGGCAGCTGCAACTTGGTCGCCTCGTCCGCATGGTACCACCTCGCGGTGTCCGAGACTTGTGCCCAGCTGTCTCGGTTTTGCCCGAAGGCTGTCTACCAAGTAGCAGGGAATGTGGTTCATGAAATTCGGGACTATATATTGAGGCCTCGGGCTTTGATCCAAAACCTCCCGGATGTTCAAGGTGAAAACCCATCATATAACTCCGTGCCATACCTATAACATCCTACAAACCGTTCTATAACCTCATCATCATCCACCATATGTTGGGCCACCAGGCAAAAAAAGCCCTAGCCTGGGTCCCCAGTGTGTGTGCTTTGGGCCGCTCTGGGCTCCAACCACTTTCCCTCCCCTCATGTTCCGAAAAATGCACGAAACATCATTGGCTTGCCCCGAAACCCTTCGGGGTGGGCGACCCATGACGGGCCCATGGTGATACGCGTCCACCTGAGGGGGAGAAGAGGGAGGTCCCTGCCGCGCCAAGCGGCTGCAGCAGCGCAGCTCGCAACTCCGATCTCGTTGAGAAGCTGCAAACCACGGAGATCAGCCAGCATCGAAGCGCCAGGACTCCGAGCATGCTGAAGGGACCTATGACGATATAAAGTAGGAACCGACCATCCAAACTAACGATATATCGTCAGAATCAGCACTTAGCTGCCAAACGTAAAACTTGCATTGTCGTATTTGGAAGATTAGCAGCTAATTGCTGTCAATGATGAGTACAAACATTGCCTTCGAAGCTCTTGAGAGGCTAGAATGGCGATAAATACTGAATTGATAATCATGGATGTTTGTCGATGTCGCTGATGTGGGGACGTCTGAGCCAAGTGGATCACACCGGGAAAGACTTGGGTCATGGGCCACACAGGCCAGGTTTGAAAAAACAGCTGCAAGTTGAGCCCGTTTTCAATTGAAACACGCAAATGGTGAGGGCACACCACAATGAAGCTGCTTGACACTATAGTCTTCCAGAGAAAAATAGCATGGAATATGGTTCAAGCGAGGTTCGCAAGGTTCCAAATCTGACCCAAAGATGGCCCCATCCTGACTTGACGATTCTCACGGAAAAAATAGAAAGAAAGGCCATTCCTTTAGACATTCTGAGACAGACTCCCCATTCCACGGACCGGCCTCCCAGATTCCGTCGTCTTCGCCTGGCAGCGCGGAATCAGGGCGTGTTCCGGTTCCGGAACACCCCGGGTTGGTCCCAGCGCAACCGCTTTACCAAAGCAGACCCGGTTCCAGGATTCCAGAAGAAAGGCAACCACCCGAGATCCGAGAAAGAAAACACAGCCATGATGAACCATCATAAATGCATTTGCCGAGTGTTCTGCTGGCTTCACCAGTTCTGTGGGGCCCATCGGAAGAGTCAAGAGCACTCGAGCTCAGCAGTCGAGCAGTGTCGGTCTCGGTCTCATGAGCTTCTGATGAAGACAGCCGCTGTTCGATGTCTTTTGTCCGTTTTGAGCGAGCTCAGGACGTCTGAGCGTTGTTGGCACCAGGCTTCTGCCAGCTTCTGCTCCTACTTGCTAGACTTCTGCTAGGCTTTCTCCTAGGCAAAAACATGCTGTATATTTGTTTGAGCATCATGAGCATGAATTAGACGCTAGACTTCTGCTAGACTGAAAAGACGTCCTCACGATCAGCTGCGTCAACAAGCCGCTGGAACTTCTCTTTCACCACCACACCAATCCACTGGATCATTGCATGTTTTACGTGCTGGTTCACTCGGTCAAAACCCACCTTGGAACTGCTTCCAGAGCAACCGAGTAAAAATACATCATGCGAGTGCTGTCCTCTGATCCTAGCTTCCAATTTCAGCGACATACACCTAGCCTTTGAACAGCGCATCAACGACCTGCGAAACCAAACACCCTGGCTAAACTCATGCGCCAAGGGGTTGAGCAAAAGTCAACATAAATCAACAATCTATTTGAAGAAAATACGACCGTGCGTTCCCCAAACCTCGGAACTCCCACACGCACTGAAATAAAGAACAAAACACTCTTGTTGACAGTGTGCACAGGTGGTTCCCGGTCGTGCTGGAATTCCATAGACCCAGGGTTGACAGACTACAGGCTTCCGATGAAACCAGAACCGACCCCACGGCACCCATCAACTCCAAGCGTCCGTGCACTCGATCGTCCTCTTCACCTTCTCCTCGTCTCTCGGATCAAAGGCTTGGGCATCGGCCACGTTGACGTGGCACAGGGATGATGTGACGTCGTCGATGCCCGACTCGCCGCGAGAGATCCTGCCGCCAACCCGACCGTTTTCGAGGCGAGCGAACGTGCGCAGAGTGAAAGCGGAAGTGAAGGCGGACCTCACCGTGGTGGTGGAATTTGGTGGGAAGAATTCGAGCTGCCAGTAACCGACCCGGAAAATTGGTGAAAAAGAAAGAGTCATCTATAAGATAATCTAGCACATGTGTGCTTTTGGTTTCTAAAGATTAAAAAAGGAGAGAAAAGGTGCTTCTAAAGTCTCAGCAAAGGATCTGATCTGATAGGGACACCTCACGACGTCGAACGGATCAAAGAGGTCAAACTGACGCCACCCAAAATATGAGAAGCATATGGGGAAAAAACAAAGCAACAAAGCTGTGGTATCCTGTGGTCCTATTTTCACCGCCAACATGCAACCTGAAAATGGACATTTGGAAAACTAATTATTGTGTTATATGTTCCTCTACAAGCCAGTGGTTTTCAGGTTCCACGTTAATCTTCCAGGGCATATCCGTTGTTCCCTCTCGCCAAGAGCTTCCACTGGATCGGGCGACCACGGCCGAGGCTTGGAAAAAAATGAACGTCAAAGACATGAAGAATGATCTTTTAAGACAAGAAGCACTTGCATGTTCCGGCATGACGAATGTCACTGGTACTTGCAAGGAGCAAGCTACGTACTGTTCGTAGATCGTCCACACACGTTGCAGGTAGACAGGCTGCTGCCATGTGTCCAACACTGCGACCACGCGGCCGATGCGCCGGAGATTCTTCTCGAAGACTTCTTCCAAATTGTCACTTCCCATGGCCGATCCTTCCACGATGATGCGGAATTGATTGTTGACAAAGAAACAGATGTAGAAGAAGACCTCCTTGGCTGTTCTATGATTCTCTCATGCCAACACAATGCCAAGACTCGTTGCAACCTGAGAAATCAGACAAAAAGCAAGTTGACCCAGCCAAGCCTCTTGAAAATCCAGCGTTGTGGTTCCTCTCCACATCTTCATGGCGCTCTGCAGTTGTTGGAGTGAATATTGCCAGCTCCAGGACCTTCGATGGTTTTTTCGTCACGCATTTCCTTCCAAAAGCTGTAGACCCGAAACTATCAAAGTCCACACGAGATATGTTCGAAACTGATTAAACTGATGCAGCTACAGCTACCACATCAAATTTGTGAGTTCCCTATCGTTTCCTGTTGAGGAACCTTGAAAGTATCGTTTTTTTCGGGTCCGTCCCATCAACAAGAATTTGAGGCTTGGAGCATTCAACGTTGCGCAAGATGAATCTGAAGGCACTTCATGGGACCTTGTTGTTTAACTTGGAAAAGCATGGAAAAGCTATGGAAAAGCTATAAAAGGCTGGTGCTGCTTGGGAATTGCACCTCCTGGATCCTCAGAACCCGCAACAAGGAACCTCTCTCAGAACCCGCGTCCCAGGCGTCAAATGTGGCACGTGGCAACTTCAGGATCATGCGGTTTCCTATGAGGCCCACGTGCGTCATGTCTGAAGAAAAGGTTTCCGAAGCTCAAAACTCCAACCCTCATGTCCAAGTTCACCCTCTCATGTGTCATGTGCTCAAAACTTCAACCCTCTTCCATCCTGTCCGCTTCTCGTGGCCTTTTTTAGGTCTGGCCAAGTGGCATAAAGTGCGTCTGCATTTGACGATGCTCTGGCGACAGCCAATCCACCAGCGCGCATCCTGGTCGCCCATCGCGGGGGCAACGAATGTCGGATCCGAGCTTCTCCTCGCCTTGCCAGAAGACCTCAAGGAAAGACTGGGCACTGAAAGCCGGAAAACACGGGCACCAGCCATAGACAAGGCATACATCCCTTTGTTCCACTCATCTCCCCCTCAAAGACTGGCTGGTACTTAAAACCGTTCGGCTTTATATTTGTTTCTGCTCATCCCTCAAAAATTGTCGAATCCTCTCCCATCACTGTCACCTACTCATCAGCTAGTTCACAAACAAAAGATCCTCCTGCCTCCTTCAAGCGAAGAAATGTTGGATCATCCTCGCCCGACCAGTCATAGGCCACCCGTGAGAAGTCACCCATCAAATACGCCAGGCTCACACCCGCATGGGCGCTGTGACGGGCCCGGATCCTCGGGTTTTTGGCAGCGAAACACGACTAAAGATAGCTCAAGTGGAAATCTCCACTGTCCTTGCAACTCAAGTTCACATGGACTGGGATAATGGGTGGCTGCAAGATTTGCTTCCTTTGCAGATTCCATGTCCGCCATGTGAGTGGGAGTGTAGTCTGCATGAGATTTCGAGTTCGACATCGTCCTACTCACCAGACTTCCCTGACCTTCCATCTTGAACCCTCAGACAAGATCTGAGAACATCTCCAAGCTCAATCAATCTGAGAATCTCTTCAGCTCGCTGACACACTTGGTTCCAGCTCCAGCCAAAGCCGCTCAAGGCCACAAAGAACCTCTCCAGGATCAGGCTCCACATACAGGTTGAAAAGGTGAGACATTCACAATTTGGATGTGCATACTTCATGCAAGTCTTGCATCGCAACTCGATCACTGGCTTGCAACTCACAAGGAGGCAACACAACATGTCGCTATCTATTGAACACTTATATGTATATATACAAACAAGCTTATGCATGCACTGAGGGTTGGTCAATGGTCGCAGCCTGTTCATAGTGTTCAGCTTCTCATGCCAAAGCTCCTGTTCGAGTTGTTGAAGGATCTGGTTCACCTGGTCGCGCGTTGTCCAAGCCACAAGCACCAGAAATTAGCTTCAAACTCATCAAAACTCAAAAACGATCTCATGAACCCTTTCAAGCCAGAAGCGTTTGGGGAGGTGGAGCTCCGCAGTGGGGCGAATGGCAGTCTAAGGCATAAATATAATACACATGAAAAATCCTCAACAACTCGATTCATTTGGGACAATTAAAACCTTCTGCTTTTACCCACATCCGCCGATCCCCCATGGTTAATTGAAGTGTTTGGTCATCGAATCAACGAGCATCCCACTACCATACGCCATATAGCCAGCCGCCCATCACGGGGATGGATGAAAAACACCATGTTGACTCATGGCCGTAGAGCCTATAGATCAAAAACACCATATTCACGTAGAGTAACCATAGATCAAAAACACCGCTCGGTATCCTGATGACCCAGAGCCATATAGCCATATAGCATCATATAGCCATGTACATGTACAGATCATGTCTCCGACTCCAGCCGACCCCGCCCCGCCCCGCACGGCTCGCCTCCTCTTCACGGCGCTCGGTCCAGCGCCGCCGGCGCCGCTTGGTGATGCGGTGCCCGAGGAAGACGAGGGCGGAGCAGAAGAGGAGCAGCAGGACGATCATCGGAAGGTGCCACCAAATACCTGGAAGAAGCATGCAAAAACGCATCAAAATACCAAATACAGACTGAGCCAAAGCAAAATCATGCAAAACCCAGTGGTTTAAGCCAGCCATGGACCTTGAAACAGTTCAAAGGCAAAGCAGCTCCAAGCCTCAAGTGCGCAAAAACGACCAAAACTTCCAAGTGCAAGCTGGGTGCAGTTGTTGCCATTCAAGAAGCGAGGGAATCGACAAAGCCGGCATGTCTCACCATCTGCGTACTCTCCCGGAGCACAAGGCGTGCAGTCAGTTCGGCCTCGGCGCTGGCTCAGCTGGAATCCAACATCGAGACACCTTTCAAAGGGCTCTTATTCTGTTGTTGAAGAAGATTTGGGACCCTCAGGTATTCCCCAGCAAACACCTCAGAAAATAGGACATGTCTGGCGATTCTTTGCCAGACTTCCACAGACTTGAGATCCAGCCACCCCAGAACACTCACAAACCAGCTCTGCTCTGAACGCTTCCTCCTCATCTGCCAAGGGGCCGTGGTTCGGGACTTCTCCGGTAGGACAAGCTGCACATTCTGAGGCCCCTTCTGGGGCATATCCTGTGAACAGAAAGTCGACAGGGCTTGGGGCATCAAGATCAGGTGAACATCATGGTTGGCGACACACCTACACCTCAGAAATCCTCAGAAAATCTGTTCAGCATCCCACGTGATCGTCAACGAAACAGCTGCATCTCCCGAGAAAGAATGTTCGAATCTCTGAAACATGGCTGACAATCGAAAGAAATGGTTGGGACAAAGAGTACACTTCGGCTTTGGAGAATCTGACAAATCCATCCAAATCCATATTGGCATCTCTTGTGGTCTAAAGAGAGAACTAAATGGGTATTTGCTGTGGCGCCCCCTTGATTTTCAGTCACCGGCTGAGAAATAGCAGGGTGAACCGGTGGACGTCCTCATACTCCCCGGATACATTGGCGCTCTAGGGAATGGTCGAAGATGGCGTCGCCAGCGCATATCTTAAACTGAAACCTCTTTGCAGCATGAAGGCCATGCACTCACCTCATCGAGCCATCTCCACTGACCCTATTCTGAGGAAAAAAGGTAGCCTCTTGAAAAAAGGAGAAACGTTCAAATGGAACCACATCGATGAATCATCAAATCCAGATCAACACACGATATTCTTGCGAGTGACTGGGTGAAAACACCTGAAGTCTTACCCCGGTCACTCATCAAGAGATCGGAGTCACATTCGGTTCGGAACTCGTTCGGCCGTGAGGGCCAGTCCCCACCTTCTGTGCACGCGTGGCACTCGTCATTCCTGGCAGCTCTTCCTGCTGGGCAGACGACGCAAACCAGCTCGTCCTTGGATCTTCCACGGCCAGACAAATCTGCAAAAGATTGGACTAGACCCATCTGAGTTCACGTTCTGGCCTCTTTTCAGATTCCAGACTGCTCACTCCTTTACTTGGAGGTCCAATCTCCCCCAAAAATAGCTGGGTTTGGCCTACAAGAACATCTCAGAAGAATCAGATTCAGGACATCTTGCCAGCAAATCCAAGCGACGGGTTCCTTGCTCCGATCTCGGACCTGATTGCTCGCTGAGCACCTGCAGCAGGCGGCCGCGGAGACCTCCACCTCGGACTCCTCCGACCGCGTCATTGGTGTCGGCGCCGTTCCAGCGGGACAGGAGAAGGTGCCGCAGGAGGTCCGGCGAAAGGCGGTCCGTCCTTCCCAAGGCAGCGTGGTTTCGGAATGGGTGTGGGGACGGGTGGGGAAGGGCAGAACAATGTGCACGGAGTCGGTGAAACAAAGAGTACTTGGCTACAGAGGCAAACCCAAAACCTTCCTAACCCCCCGGGCCTCTAATTGAAGTTCCTTTCAGCGCTGTGTCCTGTGTGAGCCTAGGCTCATGTATCAGCAAACAGCGTCCAGACTCTTCAAGGAGGAACGCAAAGCCATCTGAAGCTTCACAAGCTTTTGCGCAAGCTCGAAAGCCCACTGCTGTCGCAGGCGTTGCATTCACATCATCCCAAGGGCCTTTCCCAAGCTCAATAAAGCCGGAGTTCACTGGTCGACAGTCTGCATCGATGCACGCCAGATTCGTCTGAGGACAAGGGCAGCTGGGACAGGCTGAATATGCCCAAGGACGAGATATTCTGGGAGGCAAACCTACAGCTTCAGAACTGGCGCGAAACATACAATCCGACATCCCCGACCCGGTAAAGGCATTGGACATAGCCGTCTCATCTGGGATTGATGTGAAGTTCCAGGTGGACAAAGGCTGATTAAAGCTTCTGGCACCTGAAAACATGTAGGTCATGTCTGTGGCAGCCGATGTGTCCCACATCCCAAGGGGCTGGTCAAACGAGCTAGCGCGAATGAACATCGCAGAGAAGTTCGTCACCGACCCTGTGTCCCAATGATTTAGTGGCTGATTGAAGGACACTGCTTGATCAAACATGGTGTCCATGCGTTTGACTCGAGACGTGTCCCATGCACCGATGGGTTGGTCAAAGGATGCTGCTCCTACGAACATAGCAGACATGTCTCTCACCTCAGCTGTGTCCCAAGCACCGATCGGCTGATCAAAGGAGCTGGCCCTCCGGAACATAAAGGACATGTCAACCACTGCTGCGGTCTTCCACGACCCGATTGGCTGGTTGAATTTCCTCGCATCGTAAAACATGGCTTTCATGTCCCTGACATTGGCTGTATTCCAAGCACCGATCGGCTGATCAAAGGAGCTAGCCCTCCGGAACATTTGCTGCATGTCCGTCACTGCCGAAGTGTTCCACAACCCTATGGGTTGGTTAAAGACCACTGCACCGTCAAACATATTGTGCATGTCCCTGACATGGGCTGTATTCCAAGCACCGATCGGTTGGTCGAAGGAACTGGCATCCCTGAACATAAAGGCCATGTCAAAGACTGCTGCGGTATTCCACGATCCAATGGATTGGTTGAAGTTCGTAGCTTCGTAAAACATGCCTTGCATGTCTCTCACACCGGCCGTGTCCCAACCACCGATCGGCTGATCAAAGGAAGTGGCTCTGAGGAACATTTGCTGCATGTTTGTCACTGCCGAAGTGTTCCATAAGCCTATCGGCTGGTTGAAGGCCACTGCATCCCCAAACATATTGCGCATGTGCCTGACATTGGCTGTATTCCAAGCACCGATCGGTTGGTCGAAGGAACTGGCATACTGGAACATAAAGGCCATGTCAAAGACTGCTGCGGTATTCCACGATCCAATGGGTTGGTTGAACTTCGTGGCTTCGCAAAACATGCCTGCCTTGTCTCTCACCTTGGCCGTGTCCCAAGCACCGATTGGCTGATCAAAGGAAGTGGCTCTGTAGAACATGCCAAACATGTTCATGACTGCTGATGTGTTCCACGACTCAATCGGTTGGTTGAACTTTGTAGCCTTCCAAAACATCTTGCTCATGGTCTGCACGCGTGATGTGTTCCACTCGCCTTGGTTTCGAAACAGAGGCAATATCTACTGCTTTGGGGCGAAGCAATTTCCTCTCGTCTTCCTCTACTCTCGTCTTCCTAATTGTATGTTGCAAAGAAAGGTATATAACTAATTAGCCCAGCTGGAGACCCCAATAGCAAGATACAAACCGGGACAAAAAGATAAATCTGGAAACAGCTGCTGTTTTCAACACATCGACCATCTCTTCCTTGGACACCATCATCACATAACCGGGACACCATCACAAAATGGCCAGGGCACCATCAAAACATGACCGAGACACAGTCACAACATGACTGGGACACAATCAAAACATGATCGGGAGACCATCACAACATGACTGGGTCACAATCAAAACATGATCGGGACACCATCAAAACATGATCGGGACACCATCACAACATGACCGGGACACCATCACATGACCGGGACACCATCAAAACATGACCGGGACACCATCACAACATGACCGGGACACAATCAAAAAATGACCGGGACACCATCAAAACAGGACCGGGAGACCATCACAACATGACTGGGTCACAATCAAAAAATGACCGGGACACCATCAAAACATGACCGGGACACCGTCACAACACGACCGGGACACCATCAAAACATGACCGGGACACCATCACAACATGACCGGGACACCATCAAAACATGACCGGGACACCATCACAACATGACCGGGACACCATCAAAACATGACCGGGACACCATCACATGACCGGGACACTATCACAACATGACCGGGACACCGCCAAAACATGACAGGACACCATCACAACAGGACCGGGACACCATCAAAACATGACCGGGACACCATCACAACACGACCGGGACACCATCAAAACATGACCGGGACACTATCACAACATGACCGGGACACAATCACAACATGACACCATCAAAACATGCCCGGGACACCGTCACAACACGACCGGGACACCATCAAAACATTACCGGGACACCATCACAACATGACCGGGACACCATCACATGACCGGGACACCATCAAAACATGACCGGGACACCATCACAACATGACCGAGACACCATCAAAACATGACCGGGACACCATCAAAACATGACCGGGACACCATGACAACATGACTGGGTCACAATCAAAACATGATCGGGACACCATCAAAACATGACCGGGACACCAGCCTCACATGACCCGGACGCCATCAAAACATGACCGGGACACCATCCGCCCACCAGCTCTGACGGTGACCCGACGGCGCCCGTCCGCCTATTAGTTTTGCAAGACCCCATAGCATGGCTATTGGGGAAAAAAGAAACAACTAACGAATACTAGCGGCCACACCCTACCCACTTCTTAGCACTCAGCACACACGGCTTGCTGCCTACACCTGACACAAATGCGGCACACGGCTTGCTGACCTGCTTCCTCTCCACATCACTCCACCCGCTCCACCGTTCCGGGAGGGAGGTGAAACCACCACCACCGAACGATGGGAGTGACGGGAAGGCGCTCCGACCGGAGGAACCGCCGCGGTTTCCGGTGCAAACGAATGGGGAGTGACGGATGCACGGACCCCGGCGTGAGAGAGAGAGAGAGAAGGGTCGGAGTCGGAGTGTCAGGAAAGAGGAACTACCTCACAATGACTCGAAAGCAAGGAATGGTAGATGATGATAGATGACCATCGAATTGTTCATGAACTTGGAGTGTACATGGCAGATTGACCCGGTGCCCTGACCAATGCTGCTTCCGCCCAGGGACCGATGGGCATGTTGAAGGCAGCCGCTCCGTAGAACATGGAGCTCATGTCGACGACCTCGGAGGTATCCCAGGCGCTGATGTTCTCGTTGAAGTGCTCCAGGTCTTTAAAGAGACCACTCCTCAGAAGTGTTTCAAAGCTTCGAGGCACCAAAGACAGACTTAGGCGAGCTAAGCGAGCTAAGCGAGCTAGGCTCTGGCCGTTGGATCTGTGGAGGGTCTGAGGGTTACTGTAACATGTATATCTCACCATGAAATTAGTCTTACCATCTAGTCATCCCACCACTATGTATACTGTATCCAGTACTATATATTATATACAGTAGTCATCTCATGTCATCTCCCAAGCCCAGGGCGGTGGTACAACCCGACACCAACTCGCATGTTGCCCGGACGCCGGATCCGTCGGATCTCGTCGGTTCGGGGGCGCCTGGATGTCCCGCACGCATGGTGGTCGCATGGTAGTCGCGTGGTGGGCGTCTTCCCCGGATGGAATGGTGGTTGTGTAGACAACCAGTGGTTGTGGACGGACTCCTGGACAGTGGTTGGGACTCCTGGACACATCCTGCGCAGCAAGTTGTGCCCTGTGCAACGAATCCGTCCTGGTCAGCTTCGGAGGGGGTTGGGACGGCATCCCTTCGGCTTGAAAACTTGGCCCAAGTGCCCCACCCCTCATGGGTATGGTTGGACTTGGCTTCTCACAGGCCTTGCAAGATGGCCCCTTACTTGTTCATACCTTTGGCCCAGAAATCGCAACTGGGGTGCCTGATCTGTCACTCTTCCCGTCGATTCCTTCCAAATAACTAAATGATCCCAACTTATCCCAACTTCACCAGCTCACGCTTCGCCAGCTCGCTGCCCAGCTTCATATTCGTCACCGCTGAAACGTCCCATCCACCAGGCGCTCCGTGGGGCAGCTGCAACTTGGTCACCTCGTCCGCATAGTACCACCTCGGGACTCGGCACTTGTGCCCAGCTGTCTCGGCTTTGGAGGTGCCCGAAGGCTGTCTACCAAGTAGCAGGGAATGTGGTTCATGAAATTCGGGACTATATATTAAGGCCTCGGGCTTTGATCCAAACCTCCCAGATGTTCAAGGTGAAAATCCATCATCTCTTCAGCCCCTCAACCCGTCACCAAGCCATACTTATATCCGTCAACCTCATCATCCAAATGATTTGGGCCACCATCTCGGTCACCAGGGGTGTGTGCTTTGGGCCCCTCTGGAGTCCACCCTCGTGTTCGGACAAAATGCACGTCTCCGTCACGACACGTCTCCGCTCCGTCATCAGGCGAATCCCCCCGGGGTGGTGCGACCCATGACGAAGAGGTCCAGCTGAGGGGGGGCGAAGAGGGAGGTCCCTGCCGCGCCAAGCGGCTGCAGCAGCGCAGCTCGCAACTCCGATCTCGTTGAGAAGCTGCAAACCACGGAGATCAGCCAGCATCGAAGTGCGACTCCCAGCATGTTGAAGGGACCTATGACGATATGAAGTAGGAACCGACCATCCAAACCAACGATATACAGTCAGAATCAGCACTTAGCTGCCAAACTTGAAGCTTGCATTGTCGTATTTGGGAGATTAGAGCAGCTATTTGCTGTCAATGATGAGTGCATATACACAGTACATCACAGTACACTGTAATTGCACTGAATTGATAAATCCTGGATGTTTGTCGATCTCGCTGATGTGGGGACGTCTGAGCCAAGTGGATCACACCGGGCAAGACTTGGGTCATGGGCCACACAGGCCAGGTTTGGAAAAAAATGCTCCTGAGTTGAGCCCATTTTCAATTGAAACACGCAAATGGTGAGGGCACACCACAATGAACCTGCTTGACACTTATAGTCTTCCGGAGAAAAATTGCGCGGAACATGGTTCAAGCGAGGTTCGCAAGGTTCCAAACCTGACCCAAAGATGGCCCCATTCTGACAAGACATTCTCACGAAAACAGTTGAAAAAACGAGAAAAAGCAGCCAGACATTCTGAGACAGACTCCCCATCCCACGGACCGGCCTCCGAGATTCCGTCGTCTCCGCCTGGCCGCGCGGAATCAGGGCGTTTTCCCACAAGTTCGGGAACACCGGGGGTTGGTCCCAGCGGAACCGTGGGTGTTTGACCCAAAGCAGACCTGGTTTGGAACCGGATTCCAGAGGCAGTTCTGTCCCAGCCAGGCCGTGGGATGGGCGGGTCTATCTTTTACAGAAACCTTCGTTCGTCGTTGGGTGTGGCAGTTGCTCATTGTGCTCATGTTTGTTTGAAGGAAGAAAGGCACTGGCAACCACCCGAGATCCGTGAAAAACCACATCAACCATCATGAACCATCATGAACCACAGTATTTACGGAGTCTTCTGCTGGCTTCACCAGTTCTGTGGCAGGCCCATCGGAAGAGTCAAGAGCACTCAAGCTCATGACCAGTCAAGCTCATGAGCAGGTCTTGGACCCCGCTTCCAACCGATGACAACAGCCACTGTTTGATGTCTTTTGTCTGTTTTGAGCAAGCTCAAGACGTCTGAGCGTTGTTGGCACCAGGCTTCTGCCAGCTTCTGCCTGCTAGACTTCTGCTAGGCTAAAGAAATCAGACTAGTGACTAGGTGTTCTCCTAGGCAAGACAAATAGATGCTATACACTGTGATTTTTTTGCATGAATTAGACGCTAGACTTCTGCTAGACTGAAAAGACGTCCTCACGATCAGCTGCGTCAACAAGCCGCTGGAACTTCTCTTTCACCACCACACCAATCCACTGGATCATTGCATGTTTTACGTGCTGGTTCACTCGGTCAAAACCCACCTTGGAACTGCTTCCAGAGCACCCGAGTAAAAATACATCATGCGAGTGCTGTCCTCTGATCCTAGCTTCCAATTTCAGCGACATACACCTAGCCTTTGAAGAGCGCATCAACGACCTGGGAAACCAAACACCCTGGCTAAACTCATGCGCCAAGGGGTTGAGCAAAAGTCAACATAAATCAACAATCTATTTGAAGAAAATACGACCGTGTGTTCCCCAAACCTAGGAACTCACACTGGACCGCACTGAAATAAAGAAAAAAAACACTCTTGTTGACAGTGTGAACAGGTGGTTCCCTGTCGTGCCGGAATTCCATAGACCCCGCGTTGACAGACTACAGGCTTCCGATGAAACCAGAACCGACCCCACGGCACCCAATCCGCTCCAAGCGTCCGTGCACTCGATCGTCCTCTTCACCTTCTCCTCGTCTCTCGGATCAAAGGCTCGGGCATCGGCCACGTCGACGTGGCACAGGGACGACGTCACGTCGTCGATGCCCGACGCGCCGCGAGAGATCCTGCCAACCCGACCGTTTTTGGCGAGCGGAACGCCCGCGATCGAACGTGCGCAGAGCGAAAGGTGGAAGTGAAGGCGGACCTCACCGTGGTGGTCCGCCTTTTTGGGGGAAGAATTCGAGCTGCCAGTGACCGACCCGGACAATGCGTGAAAAAGAACCAGTCATCTAGATAATCTAAAATATTTATCTAGATAATCTAGCACATATGTGCTTTTGGTGTCTAAAGATTAAAAAAGGAGAGAAAGGTGCTTCTAAAGTCTCAGCAAAGGATCTGATCTGATAGGGACACCTGACGACGTCGAATGGATCAAAGGGGTCAAACTGACGCCACCCAAAATATGAGAAGCATATGGGGAAAAATCCAAGCTGTGGTATCCTGCCGTGCTATTTTCACCACCAACTGAAGGCTTCGAGATATCTATCAACTACACTCGGATGGAATAAAATGGAACCAGAAAATGGACATTTGGAAAACTAATTATTGTGTTATATTTTCCTCTACAAGCCAGTGGTTTTCAGATTCCATGTTAATCTTCCAGGGCATATCCTTTGTTCCCTCTCGCCAAGGGCCTACTGGACCGGGCGACCACGGCCGAAGCTTGGAAAAAAATGAACGTCAAAGACATGCAGAATGATCTTTGAAGACAAGAAGCACTTGCATGTTCCGGCATGACGAATGTCACTGGTACTTGCAAGGAGCAAGCGACGTACTGCTCGTAGATCGTCCACACACGTTGCAGGTAGACAGGCTGCTGCCATGTGTCCAACACTGCGACCACGCGGCCGATGCGCCGGAGATTCTTCTCGAAGACTTCTTCCAAATTGTCACTTCCTATGGCCGATCCTTCCACGATGATGCGGAATTGGTTGTTGACAAAGAAACAGATGTAGAAGAAGACCTCCTTGGCTGTTCTATGATTCTTTCATGCCAACACAATGCCAAGACTCGTTGCAAACCTCACTGAAATCAGACAAAAAGCAAGTTGACCCAGCTAAGCCTCTTGAAAATCCAGCGTTGTGGTTCCTCTCCACATCTTCATGGCGCTCTGCAGTTGTTGGAGTGAATATTGCCAGCTCCAGGACCTTCGATGGTTTCTTCGTCACGCATTTCCTTCCAAAAGCTGTAGACCCGAAACTATCAAAGTCCACACGAGATATGTTCGAAACTGATTAAACTGATGCAGCTACAGCTACCACATCAAATTTGTGAGTTCCCTATCGTTTCCTGTTCAGGAACCTTGAAAGTATCATGTTTTTTCGGGTCCGTCCCATCAACAAGAATTTGGGGTTTGGAGCATTCAACGTTGCGCAAGATGAATCTGAAGGCACTTCATGGGACTTTGTTGTTTCACTTGGAAAAGCACGAAAAAGCTGTGGAAGAGCTGGTGCTGCTTGGGAATTGCACCTCCTGGATCCTCAGAACCCGCGACAAGGAACCTCTCTCAGAACCCGCGTCCCGGGCGTCGAATGTGGCAACTTCAGGATCATGCGGTTCCCTAGGAGGCAACCCTCATGTCCAAGTTCCTAACCCTCTCGTGTGTCATGTGCTCAAAACTTCAACCCTCTTCCAACCTTTCCGCTTCTCGTGGCATGTTTTTGGTCTGGCCAAGAGGCATAAAATGCGTCTGCATTTGACGATGCTCTGGCGACAGCCAATCCACCAGCGCGCATCCTGGTCGCCCATCGCGGGGGCAACGAATGTCGGATCCGAGCTTCTCCTCGCCTTGCCAGAAGACCTCAAGGAAAGACTGGGCACCAGCCATAGACAAGGCATACATCCCTTTGTTCCACTCAACTTCCCTTCAAAAGGCTGGCTGGTACTTAAAACCTTTCGGCTTTATGTGTGTTTCTGCTCATTTCTCAAGAATTGTCGAATCCTCTCCCATCACTGTCACCTAGTCATCAGCTAGTTCACAAACAAAAGATCCTCCTGCCTCCTTCAAGCGAAGAAATGTTGGATCATCCTCGCCCGACCAGTCATAGGCCACCCGTGAGAAGTCACCCATCAAATACGCCAGGCTCACACCCGCATGGGCGCTGTGACGGGCCCGGATCCTCGGGTTTTGGCAGCGAAGCACGACTAAAGATAGCTCAAGTGGAAACCTCTGCTGTCCGTGCAGCTCAAGTTCACATGGAATGGGATAATGGGCACCTGCAAGACTTGTTTCCTTTGCAGATTCCATGTCTGCCATGTGAGTGGGAGTGTAGTTTGCATGAGATTTCGAGTTCGACATCGTCCTAGTCACCAGACTTCCCTGACCTTCCATCTTGAACCCTCCAAGATCTGAGAACATCTCCAAGCTCAATCAATCTGAGAATCTCTTCAGCTCGCTGACACACTTGGTTCCAGCTCCAGCCAAAGCCGCTCAAGGCCACAAAGAACCTCTCCAGGATCAGGCTCCATATACAGGTTCACAAGGTGAGACATTCACAATTTGGATGTGCATACTTCATGCAAGTCTTGCATCGCAACTCGATCACTGGCTTGCAACTCACAAGGAGGCAACACAACATGTCGCTATCTATTGAACACTAGTATGTATATATATATATATACAAACAAGCTTGTGCATGCACTGACGGTTGATCAATGGTCGCAGCCTGCTCATAGTGTTCAGCTTCTCATGCCAAAGCTCCTGTTCGAGTTGTTGAAGGATCTGGTTCACCTGGTCGCGCGTTATCCAAGCCAAAAGCACCAGAAATTAGCTTCAAACTCATCAAAACTCAAAAACGATCACATGAACCCTTTCAAGCCAGAAGCGTTTGGGGAGGTGGAGCTCCGCAGTGGGGCGAATGGCAGTCTAAGGCATAAATATAATACACATGAAAAATCCTCAACAACTCGATTCATTTGGGACAATTAAAACCTTCTGCTTTTACCCACATCCGCCGATCCCCATGGTTCATTGAAGTGTTTGGTCATCGAATCAACAAGCATCACACTACCGCCATATAGCCAGCCGCCCATGGGGATGGGTGAAAAAACACCACTTTGACTCATGGCCACAGAGCCTATAGATCAAAAACACCATATTCACATAGAGTAACCATAGATCAAAAACACCGCTCGGTATCCTGATGACCCAGAGCCATATAGCCATATAGCATCATATAGCCATGTACATGTACTGATCATGTCTCCGACTCCACCAGCCGACCCCGCCCCGCCCCGACTCCGCCTCCTCTTCACGGCTCTCGGTCCAGCGCCGCCGGCGCCGCTTGGTGATGCGGTGCCCGAGGAAGACGAGGGCGGAGCAGAAGAGGAGCAGCAGGACGATCAGCGGAAGGTGCCACCAAATACCTGGGAGAAGCATGCAAAAACGCATCAAAATACCAAATACAGACTGAGCCAAAGCAAAATCATGCAAAACCCAGTGGTTTAAGCCGGCCATGGACCTTGAAACAGTTCAAAGCCAAAGCAGCTCCAAGCCTCAAGTGCACAAAAACGACCAAAACTTCCAAGTGCAAGCTGGGTGCAATTGTTGTCATTCAAGAAGCGAGGGAATCGACAAAGCCGGCATGTCTCACCATCTGCGTACTCTCCCGGAGCACAAGGCGTGCAGTCAGTGCGGCCTCGGCGCTGGCTCAGCTGAAATTAAAAAACATCGAGACACCTTTCAAAGGGCTCTTATTCGGTTGTTGAAAATGATTTGGGACCCTCAGGTATTCCCCAGCAACCACCTCAGAAAATAGGATATGTCTGGTGATTCTTTGCCAGACTTCCGCAGACTTGAGATCCAGCCACCCCAGAACACTTTCAAACCAGCTCTGCTCTGAACGCTTCCTCCTCATCTGCTAAGGGGCCGTGGTCCGGGATCTCTCCGGTAGGACAAGCTGCACATTCTGAGGCCCCTTCTGGGGCATATCCTGTGAACAGAAAGTCGACAGCGCTTGGGGCATCAAGATCAGGTGAACATCAAGATGGTTGGCGACATATGCCTATGCCTCAGAAAATCTGCTGAACATCCACTTGTCAACCAAATCTGTTGAACCTCCTGAGAAAAATATACAAATCTCTGAAACGCCTGAAACGCTGAACATCGAAAAATGGTTGGAACAGGTTGTACTAGTCTGCTTCGACATTGACAAATCCATTGATATTGGCATCTCTTGTGGTCTAAAGAGAGAACGGACCCTGTGGTCTCGTCTTGATTTCAGGTCACCATCTGAGAAATGGCAGGGTCGATAAACCCCCCGGAGACTCTAGGGAGTGATGGTCGAAGATGGCGTCGCCAGCGCATCAATGGATGGGGAGATCAGAACTCAAACTAACGCGGCCTCTCTCAAACATGAAGGCCATGCATCAACCCCATGGAGCCATCTCAACTCACTTCAAATACAGCTAGGTCCAGGTTGGGGCACCAAATTCAAATCAAGAGAGGAAATTCTGGAGTAAAACAATTTGAAATAGATTCAAAACTCCCCCCAAAAACAGCTCAAACCACCCAAGGTGTCACATTCGGGTTCGGGACGCGTTCGGCCATGGTAATGATATATAAGATTGAGACACCAAAGAATAAACAATAATGTTATCAGTAAAATAAATGGAAGAAAAAACATAAAGTGACCATTAAATCCATGGATGAACATATATTGTTAATCTAACGAAAAATGCTGACAAAAAAACATGTATATAAGTCTAATCATGGCAACCTCTGGATATCATTTTCTGGATTTATTCTGTCTATGTATAGAGTCCTTCTTCCAATAATTGATCGTTGGTATGTTCCTTCTCATAAAAGAAGCCATGCATTCTTAACCTACAAAATACCATCAGAAACAATATTGACCCACTTATGAAATCAATTCCTGGTCTCACTAATAATGAGAGCCAGTCCCCACCTTCTGTGCACGCGTGGCAGTCGTCGTTCTTGGCAGCTCTTCCTGCTGGGCAGACAACACATACCAAATCCTTGGATCTTCCGCCGCCAAACAGTCCTACAAAAAGTTTGGACTAGACTCTAGACTCTATATTTTCGAGATTCTGGACTGCTCACTCCACTTGGAGGTCCAATCTCTCCCCCAAAATAGCTGGGTTTGGCCTATAAGAGCATCTATATAAGAAGAATCAGATTCAGGACATCTTGCCAGCAAATCCAAGCGACGGGTTCCTTGCTCCGATCTCGGACCTGATTGGCTGAGCACCTGCAGCAGGCGGCCGCGGAGACCTCCTCCGACTCCTCCGACCGCGGCGTTGGCATCGTTGGTGTCGGCGCCGTTCCAGCGGGACAGGAGAAGGTGCTGCAGGAGGTCCGGCGAAAGGCGGTCCGTCCTTCCCAGGGTGGCAGTGGTTTCGGAATGGGTGTGGGGACGGGTGGGGAAGGGCAGAACACTTTTGGAAACAAATCGAATAGGCATGCTGTGCACAGAGTCGGTGAAACAAAGAGTCTTGGCTACAGATGAAAAACCAACACCTTCCTAACCCCCCAGGCCTCTAATTGAAGTTCCTTTCAGTGCAGTGTCCTGTGTGAGCCTAGGCTCATGTATCAGCAAACAGCGCCCAGACTCTTCAAGGAGGAACGCAAAGCCATCTGAAGCTTCACAAGCTTTTGCGCAAGCTCGAAAGCCCACTGCTGTCGCAGTCGTTGCATTCACATCATCCCAAGGGCCTTTCCCAAGCTCGATGAAGCCGGAGTTCACTGGTCGACAGGCTCCATCGACGCAGGCCAGATTCGTCTGAGGACAAGGGCAGCTGGGACAGGCTGAATATGCCCAAGGACGAGATATTCTGGGAGGCAAACCTACAGCTTCAGAACTGGCGCGAAACATACAATCCGACATCCCCGACCCGGTAAAGGCATTGGACATAGCCGTCTCATCTGGGATTGATGTGAAGTTCCAGGTGGACAAAGGCTGATTAAAGCTTCTGGCACCTGAAAACATGTAGGTCATGTCTGTGGCAGCCGATGTGTCCCACATCCCAAGGGGCTGGTCAAACGAGCTAGCGCGAATGAACATCGCAGAGAAGTTCGTCACCGACCCTGTGTCCCAATGATTTAGGGGCTGATTGAAGGACACTGCTTGATCAAACATGGTGTCCATGCGCTTGACTCGAGACGTGTCCCATGCGCCGATGGGTTGGTTAAAGGACGTTGCCACTGCGAACATGCCAGACATGTCTCTCGCCTCCGCGGTATCCCAAGCACCGATCGGCTGATCAAAGGAGCTGGCCCTCTGGAACATAAAGGACATGTCCCTGACATTGGCTGTATTCCAAGCACCGATCGGCTGATCAAAGGAACTGGCCACGGCGAACATTCCCCACATGTTCGTCACTGCCGAAGTGTTCCACAAGCCTATCGGCTGGTTAAAGACCACTGCACCGTCAAACATATTGCGCATGTCCCTGACATTGGCTGTATTCCAATCACCGATCGGTTGGTCGAAGGAACTGGCATCCCGGAACATAAAGGCCATGTCAAAGACTGCTGCGGTCTTCCACGACCCGATTGGCTGATTGAACAACCTCGCTTCGTAAAACATGCCTGCCATGTCTCTCACACCGGCCGTGTCCCAAGCACCGATTGGCTGATCAAAGGAAGTGGCTCTGTAGAACATGCCAAACATGTCAAGGACTGCTGATGTGTTCCACGACTCAATCGGTTGGTTGAACTTCTCAGCCTTCCAAAACATCTTGCTCATGGTCTGCACGCGCGATGTGTTCCACTCACCTTGGTTTCACAATAGAGGCGATCAGTAATACAGTACTACTTTGGGGCGAAGCTATTTCCTGTTAGATCAAACAGACTGTGAACTGACCCAGCTCGGAGAGATGAAAGAGGACAGAGGAGAAGGGAGAGGCGAGAGAGGAGAAGGGAGAAGGGTCGGAGTTTCGGAGAAAAGAAACTATACCCCACAATGATGCCTCGAAAGCAAGGAATGATATAGATGAACAACGAATTCTTCATGAACTTGGAGCGTACATGGCACCACTGGCCCGGTGCCAGGACCGATGATGATTCCGCCCAGGGACCGATGGGCATGTTGAAGGCAGCCGCTCCGTAGAACATGGAGCTCATGTCGACGACCTTGGAGGTATCCCAGGCGCTGATGTTCTCGTTGAAGTGCTCCAGGTCTTTAAAGAGGCCACTCCTCAGAAGTGTTTCAAAAAATCGATTCACCAAAGACAGACTTAGGCGAGCTAAGCGAGCTAAGCCAGCTAGGCTCTGGCCGTTGGAGTCTAGGATCTGTGGAGGGTCTGAGGGTTACTGTACATGTATATCTCACCATGAAATTAGTCTTACCATCTAGTCATCCCACCACTATGTATACTGTATCCAGTACTATATATTATATACAGTAGTCATCTCATGTCATCTCCCAAGTCCAGGGCGGTGGTACGACCCGATCCCAACTCGCATGTTGCCCGGTCGCTGGATCCGTCGGATCCCCCTCGGTTCGGGGGCGCCTGGATGCTCCGCACGCATGGTGGTCGCATGGTGGTCGCGTGGTGGGCGTCTTCCCCAGATGGTCGCATGGTGGTTGTGTCGTTCCCGGTCATGGGTATCGGTGGACTTGGCTTCTTTTCAAGGGTCTTGCAAGATGGCCCCTTACTTGTTCATACCTTTGGCCCAGAAATCGCAACTGGGGTGCCTGATCTGTCACTCTTCCCGTCGATTCCTTCCAAATAACTAAATGATCCCAACTTATCCCAACTTCACCAGCTCACGCTTCGCCAGCTCGCTTGCCCAGCTTCATATTCGTCACCGCTGAAACGTCCCATCCACCAGGCGCTCCGTGGGGCTGCAACTTGGTCGCCTCGTCCGCATGGTACCACCTCGCGGTGTCCAAGACTTGTGCCCAGCTGTCTCGGTTTTGCCCGAAGGCTGTCTACCAAGTAGCAGGGAATGCGGTTCATGAAATTCGGGACTATATATTAAGGCCTCGGGCTTTGATCCAAACCTCCCAGATGTTCAAGGTGAAAATCCATCATCTCTTCAGCCCCTCAACCCGTCACCAAGCCATACTTATATCCGTCAACCTCATCATCCAAATGATTTGGGCCACCATCTCGGTCACCAGGGGTGTGTGCTTTGGGCGGAGTCCACCCTCGTGTTCGGACCAAATGCATGTCTCCGTCACGACACGTCTCCGCTCCGTCATCAGGCGATTCCCCCCGGGGTGGTGCGACCCATGACGAAGAGGTCCAGCTGAGGGGGGGCGAAGAGGGAGGTCCCTGCCGCGCCAAGCGGCTGCAGCAGCGCAGCTCGCAACTCCGATCTCGTTGAGAAGCTGCAAACCACGGAGATCAGCCAGCATCGAAGTGCGACTCCCAGCATGTTGAAGGGACCTATGACGATATGAAGTAGGAACCGACCATCCAAACCAACGATATACAGTCAGAATCAGCACTTAGCTGCCAAACTTAAAGCTTGCATTGTCGTATTTGGGAGATTAGAGCAGCTATTTGCTGTCAATGATGAGTGCATACATCACAGTACACTGTAATTGCACTGAATTGAAAAATCCTGGATGTTTGTCGATCTCGCTGATGTGGGGACGTCTGAGCCAAGTGGATCACACCGGGCAAGACTTGGGTCATGGGCCACACAGGCCAGGTTTTGAAAAAAAATGCTCCTAAGTTGAGCCCGTTTTCAATTGAAACACGCAAAGGGTGAGGGCACACCACAATGAAGCTGCTTGACTCTATAGTCTTCCAGAGAAAAATCATGCGGAACATGGTTCAAGCGAGGTTCGCAAGGTTCCAAATCTGACCCAAAGATGGCCCCATTCTGACAAGACGATTCTCACGAAAAAAGTTGAAAAAACGAGAAAAAGCAGCCAGACATTCTGAGACCGACTCCCCATCCCACGGACCAGCCTCATTCCGTCGTCTCCTGCGGCCTGGCAGCGCGGAATCAGCGTGTTTTCCGGTTCCGGAACACCGGGGGTTGGTCGCAGCGGAACCGTGGGTGTTTGACCAAAGCAGACCAGGTTCCAGGATTCTTGAGGCAATGGGAGTTCTGTCCCAGCCAGGCCGTGGGATGGGCGGGTCTATCTTTTACAGAAACGTTCGTTCGTCGTTGGGTGTGGCAGTTGCTCATTGTGCTCATGTTTGTTGAAGGAAGAAAGGCACTGGCAACCACCCGAGATCTGGGAAGAAAACCACATCAACCATCATGAACCATCATGAACCACAGTATTTACGGAGTCTTCTGCTGGCTTCACCAGTTCTGTGGCAGGCCCATCGGAAGAGTCAAGAGCACTCAAGCTCATGACCAGTCAAGCTCATGAGCAGTCTTGGACCCTGCTTCCAACCGATGACAACAGCCACTGTTCGATGTCTTTTGTCTGTTTTGAGCAAGCTCAAGACGTCTGAGCGTTGTTGGCACCAGGCTTCTGCCAGCTTCTGCTCCTACTTGCTAGACTTCTGCTAGGCTTTCTCCTAGGCAAAAACATGCTGTATATTTGTTTGAGCATGATGAGCATGAATTAGACGCTAGACTTCTGCTAGACTGAAAAGACGTCCTCACGATCAGCTGCGTCAACAAGCCGCTGGAACTTCTCTTTCACCACCACACCAATCCACTGGATCATTGCATGTTTTACGTGCTGGTTCACTCGGTCAAAACCCACCTTGGAACGGCTTCCAGAGCATCAGAGCAAAACATGTCATGCGAGTATTGGATTCCAATTCTGCTGCTTAGCAGCTAAATAACCCTACTGTTCTCTGATCCTGGCTTCCCATTTCTGCGACATACACCCAGCCTTTGAACAGGGAAACAACTCGCGCGCCAAGGAGTTGAGCAAAAATCAACAAGCTCTTGGGGGTGCGTTCCCCAAACCTAGGAATTCCCCCACTGCACCGCACTGAAATCCAGAAAAAAACACCCAGGTGGTTCCAGGTCTTGCTGGAATTCCATAGACCCAGCGTTGACAGACTACAGGCTTCCGATGAAACCAGAACCGACCCCACGGCACCCAATCCGCTCCAAGCGTCCGTGCACTCGATCGTCCTCTTCACCTTCTCCTCGTCTCTCGGATCAAAGGCTCGAGCATCGGCCACGTCGACGTGGCACAGGGATGATGTGACGTCGTCGATGCCCGACGCGCCGCGAGAGATCCTGCCGCCAACCCGACCGTTTTCGAGGCGAGCGAACGTGCGCAGAGTGAAAGCGGAAGTGAAGGCGGACCTCACCGTGGTGGTGGAATTTGGTGGGAAGAATTCGAGCTGCCAGTAACCGACCCGGAAAATTCGTGAAAAAGAAAGAGTCATCTATAAGATAATCTAGCACATGTGTGCTTTTGGTTTCTAAAGATTAAAAAAGGAGAGAAAAGGTGCTTCTAAAGTCTCAGCAAAGGATCTGATCTGATAGGGACACCTCACGACGTCGAACGGATCAAAGAGGTCAAACTGACGCCACCCAAAATATGAGAAGCATATGGGGAAAAAACCAAGCTGTGGTATCCTGTGGTCCTATTTTCACCGCCAACATGCAACCTGAAAATGGACATTTGGAAAACCATATTGTGTTATATTTTCCTCTACAAGCCAGTGGTTTTCAGGTTCCACGTTAATCTTGCAGGGCATATCCTTTGGTTCCCTCTCGCCAAGAGCTTCCACTGGACCGGGCGACCACAGCCGAGGCTTGGCAAAAAATGAACGTCAAAGACATGCAGAATGATCTTTGAAGACAAGAAGCACTTGCATGTTCCGGCATGACGAATGTCACTGGTACTTGCAAGGAGCAAGCGACGTACTGCTCGTAGATCGTCCACACACGTTGCAGGTAGACAGGCTGCTGCCATGTGTCCAACACTGCGACCACGCGGCCGATGCGCCGGAGATTCTTCTCGAAGACTTCTTCCAAATTGTGACTTCCTATGGCCGATCCTTCCACGATGATGCAGAATTGATTGTTGACAAAGAAACAGATGTAGAAGAAGACCTCCTTGGCTGTTCTATGATTCTTTCATGCCAACACAATGCCAAGACTCGATGCAAACCTCACTGAAATCAAACAAAAAGCAAGTTGACCCAGCTAAGCCTCTTGAAAATCCAGCGTTGTGGTTCCTCTCCACATCTTCATGGCGCTCTGCAGTTGTTGGAGTGAATATTGCCAGCTCCAGGACCTTCGATGGTTTCTTCGTCACGCATTTCCTTCCAAAAGCTGTAGACCCGAAACTATCAAAGTCCACACGAGATATGCTCGAAACTGATTAAACTGATGCAGCTACAGCTGCCATCAAATTTGTGAGTTCCCTATCGTTTCCTGTTGAGGAACCTTGAAAGTATCGTTTTTTTTCGGGTCCGTCCCATCAACAAGAATTTGGGGCTTGGAGCATTCAACGCTGTGGCAAGATGAATCTGAAGGCACTTCATGGGACCTTGTTTCACTTGGAAAAGCTATGGAAAAAGCTATGGAAAAGCTGGTGCTGCATTGGGAATTGCACCTCCTGGATCCTCAGAACCCGCAACAAGGAACCTCTCTCAGAACCCGCGGCCCGGGCGTCGAATGTGGCACGTGGCAACTTCAGGATCATGCGGTTCCCTATGAGGCCCACATGCGTCATGTCTGAAGAAAAGGTGTCCGGAGCTCAAAACTCCAACCCTCATGTCCAAGTTCCTAACCCTCTCATGTGTCATGTGCTCAAAACTTCAACCCTCTTCCAACCTTTCCGCTTCTCGTGGCATTTTTTTGGGTCTGGCCAAGTGGCATAAAATGCGTCTGCATTTGACGATGCTCTGGCGACAGCCAATCCACCAGCGCGCACCCTGGTCGCCCATCGCGGGGGCAACGAATGTCGGATCCGAGCTTCTCCTCGCCTTGCCAGAAGACCTCAAGGAAAGACCGGGCACTGAAAGCCGGAAAACACGGGCACCAGCCACAGACAAGGCATACATCCGCCTTTCCACTCAACTTTGTCTCAACATATTGGCTGCAACTTAGACCTTTCGGCTTTATTTGCGTCTTTGTTCATCCGTCAAAAATTGTGGAATCCTCCCACAACAGCCAGTTCACAATCCCGAACAACCTCAAAAAGTCATGTAGAAACGAGCATCCCTCAAACATTGTCGAACCCTTCCGTCACCTACTCATCAGCTCACAAACAAAAGATCCTGCCTCCTTCAAGCGAAGAAATGTTGGATCATCCTCGCCCGACCAGTCATAGGCCACCTGTGAGAAGTCACCCATCAAATACGCCAGGCTCACACCCGCATGGGCGCTGTGACGGGCCCGGATCCTCGGGTTTTGCGGCGAAACACGACCAAAACTAGCTCAACTGGCTGGAAACCATCTACTCTCAATCTCAAGTTCATGTGGAATGGGATAATGGGCACCTGCCTGGAAACCCAGTCCCAACCAAAAACAGGGTTGGAACAATATGAGGAGATCCTTTACATAACAAGTCAGGACTCAGAACACATCCAGGTGCCAGACTGGTTGGGACTGGAGTTCCAGGTGCAAGACTTGCCCATTCTGTGTGATCAAACGTGACTGGGAGTGTGGTCGACATCTCCTACAGTCCCCTGACTCCCCTGTATCCGTTCCATCTCTTGCGCCCCTCGAGCACAGCGAGGTTTGTGAAAGCATCTCGAGGCTCTTCAATCTGAGAATCTCTTGCGCTCGCTGGCATACTTGGGCCCAGGTCCAGCCAAAGCCGCTCAAGGACACAAAGAACCTCTCCAGGAGCAGGTTCCAATTCCATGTTCATGAGAACAAGGTGAGGCTTTCACAGTTTTGGTACGTGTGCTTCATGCAAGTCTTGAGTTGCAACTCGGTTTTCTGAGTTGCAACTGCAACAAGGAGGCACAACACGCTGCTATCAGATTTAAGACAAGCTTGTGTATGCACTGAGGCTTGATCAATGGTCGCAGCCTGTTCATGGTGTTCAGCTTCTCATGCCAAAGCTCCTGTTCGAGTTGTTGAAGGATCTGGTTCACCTGGTCAAGCAGTGGCTGTTTCCAAGCAACAAAAATACACACGAGGGATTGACTCGAAAGCCGGAAGCGGCACCATCCTCATGAATCCTGATAAACACATTCATAAAGTCCAACAACTCCCACATCAGCGATTGGACTAGAGGGTGAAAGCACCGTGTATATCTGATTAGGTTCCATCGAGTCATCCTTTGCCCAACTCGTGACCACGGACCCCCAGTCCAAAATGTGTGAAAAAATACTCTGCTTTTACCAAGCACATCCGCCGATCCCCCATGGTTGATTGGAGTTGGCATCGACCCACGAGCATCCCACCATAAGCCATAGCCAGCCGCCCACCATGGGGATGGCTCAAAAACGCCATGTAGAGAACAACCGACACCAGGTAGCTCCACCGGTTATCCGGATTTTGACCCAGAGCCATATAGCCATAGAGCCATCTACAAATCATGTCTCCCACTCCACCCGACCCCGCCCCGCCCCGACTCCGCCTCCTCTTCACGGCGCTCGGTCCAGCGCCGCCGGCGCCGCTTGGTGATGCGGTGCCCGAGGAAGACAAGGGCGGAGCAGAAGAGGAGCAGCAGGACGATCATCGGAAGGTGCCACCAAATACCTGGGAGAAGCACACAAAAACGCATCAAAATACCAAAATACAGACTGAGATAAAGGAATACACACTGAGCCAAAGCAAAATCATGCAAAACCCAGTGGTTTAAGCCGGCCATGGACCTTGAAACAGTTCAAAGCCAAAGCAGCTCCAAGCCTCAAGTGCACAAAAACGACCAAAACTTCCAAGTGCAAGCTGGGTGCAGTTGTTGCCATTCAAGAAGCGAGGGGACAAAGCCGGCATGTCTCACCATCTGCGTACTCTCCCGGAGCACAAGGCGTGCAGTCAGTGCGGCCTCGGCGCTGGCTCAGCTGGAATCCAACATCGAGACACCTTTCAAAGGGCTCTTATTCTGTTGTTGAAGAAGATTTGGGACCCTCAGGTATTCCCCAGCAAACACCTCAGAAAATAGGACATGTCTGGCGATTCTTTGCCAGACTTCCGCAGACTTGAGATGCAGCCGCCCCCCCAACACTCACAAACCAGCTCTGCTCTGAACGCTTCCTCCTCATCTGCCAAGGGGCCGTGGTTCGGGACTTCTCCGGTAGGACAAGCTGCACAGTCTGAGGCCCCTTCTGGGGCATATCCTGTGAACAGAAAGTCGACAGGGCTTGGGGCATCAAGATCAGGTGAACATCATGGTTGGCGACACACCTACGCCTATGCCTCAGAAATCCTCACAAAATCTGTTCAGCATCCCACGTGATCGTCAACGAAACAGCTACATCTCCCGAGAAAGAATGTTCGAATCTCTGAAACATGGCTGACAATCGAAAGAAATGGTTGGGACAAAGAGTACACTTCGGCTTTGGAGAATCTGACAAATCCATCCAAATCCATATTGGCATCTCTTGTGGTCTAAAGAGAGAACTAAATGGGTATTTGCTGTGGTGCCCTCTTGATTTTCAGTCACCGGCTGAGAAATAGCAGGGTGAACCGGTGGACGTCCTCATACTCCCCGGATACATTGGCGCTCTAGGGAATGGTCGAAGATGGCGTCGCCAGCGCATATCTTAAACTGAAACCTCTTTGCAGCATGAAGGCCATGCGCTAACCCCCATCTCCACTGACTTTATTCTGAGGAAAAAAGTAGCCTCTTGAAAAAGGAGAAACGTTCAAATGGAACCACATCGTTGAATCACCAAATCCAGATCAACACACGATCTTCTTGCGAGTGACTCGGTGTTTTCCACCTGAAGTCTTACCCCGGTCACTCATCAAGAGATCGGAGTCACATTCAGTTCGGAACTCGTTCGGCCATGAGGGCCAGTCCCCACCTGCTGTGCACGCGTGGCACTCGTCATTCCTGGCAGCTCTTCCTGCTGGGCAGACGACGCAAACCAGCTCGTCCTTGGATGTTTCACGGCCAGACAAATCTGCAGATTGGACTTACTGTAGACCCATCTGAGTTCACGTTCTGGCCTCTTTTCAGATTCCAGACTGCTCACTCCACTTGGAGGTCCAATCTCCCCAAAAATAGCTGGGTTTGGCCTACAAGAACATCTCAGAAGAATCAGATTCAGGACATCTTGCCAGCAAATCCAAGCGACCGGTTCCTTGCTCCGATCTCGGACCTGATTGCTCGCTGAGCACCTGCAGCAGGCGGCCGCGGAGACCTCCACCTCCGACTCCTCCGACCGCGGCGTTGGTGTCGGCGTCGTTCCAGCGGGACAGGAGAAGGTGCCGCAGGAGGTCCGGCGAAAGGCCATGGTCCGTCCTTCCCAAGGTAACACCGCAGCATGAGTGAGGCGGAATGGGTGTGAACACAATTCGGCACAACATCTGTGGGTTCGGAATATGACATCTTTCCTTCAGGCAGCGTGTTTCGGAATGGGTGTGACACGGGTGGGGAAGGGCGGAACACTTTTGGAAACAAATCTTTGAACCGGGCGCTGCAAAGAGTCTTGGCTACAGATGAAAAACCAACACCTTCCTTGCCCCGGGCCTCTAATTGAAGTTCCTTTCAGCGCTGTGTCCTGTGTGAGCCTAGGCTCATGTATCAGCAAACAGCGCCCAGACTCTTCAAGGAGGAACGCAAAGCCATCTGAAGCTTCACAAGCTTTTGCGCAAGCTCGAAAGCCCACTGCTGTCGCAGGCGTTGCATTCACATCATCCCAAGGGCCTTTCCCAAGCTCCAATAAAGCCGGAGTTCACTGGTCGACAGTCTGCATCGATGCACGCCAGATTCGTCTGAGGACAAGGGCAGCTGGGACAGGCTGAATATGCCCAAGGACGAGATATTCTGGGAGGCAAACCTACAGCTTCAGAACTGGCGCGAAACACACAATCCGACATCCCCGACCCGGTAAAGGCATTGGACATAGCCGTCTCATCTGGGATTGATGTGAAGTTCCAGGTGGACAAAGGCTGATTAAGCTTCTGGCACCTGAAAACATGTCTCTCATGTCTGTGGCAGCCGATGTGTCCCACATCCCAAGGGGCTGGTCAAACGAGCTAGCGCGAATGAACATCGCAGAGAAGTTCGTCACCGACCCTGTGTCCCAATCATTTAGTGGCTGATTAAAGGACACTGCTTGATCAAACATGGTGTCCATGCGCTTGACTCGAGACGTGTCCCATGCACCGATGGGTTGGTCAAAGGACGTTGCCGCTGCGAACATATCAGACATGTTTGCAACTGAGCTGGTGTCCCATGCACCAGTGGGCTGATCAAAGGAACTGGCCACGGCGAACATTCCCCGCATGTTCGTCACTGCCGAAGTGTTCCACAAGCCTATCGGCTGGTTAAAGACCACTGCACCGTCAAACATATTGCGCATGTCCCTGACATTGGCTGTATTCCAATCACCGATCGGTTGGTCGAAGGAACTGGCATCCCGGAACATAAATGACATGTCAACCACTGCTGCGGTCTTCCACGACCCGATTGGCTGATTGAACAACCTCGCTTCGTAAAACATGCCTGCCATGTCTCTCACACCGGCCGTATCCCAAGCACCGATCGGTTGGTCGAAGGAACTGGCATACTGGAACATAAAGGCCATGTCAACGACTGCTGCGGTCTTCCACGACTCAATTGGTTGGTTGAACTTCTCAGCCTTCCAAAACATCTTGCTCATGTCTGCACGCGCGATGTGTTCCACTCGCCTTGGTTTCAAAAATAGAGGCAATCAGTATTACAGTACTACTTTGGGGCGAAGCTATTTCCTACCGTCTTTCCTGTAAACATGTTTTCTGTTAGATCAAACAGACTGTGAACTGACCCAGCTCGGAGAGATGAAAGAGGACAGAGGAGAAGGGAGAGGCGAGAGGGGAGAAGGGAGAAGGGTCGGAGTTTCGGAGAAAGGAAACTATACCTCACAATGACTTTCGCCAGGAATGGTAGATGAACAACGAATTCTTCATGAACTTGGAGTGTACATGGCACCACTGGCCCGGTGCCCTGACCAATGCTGCTTCCGCCCAGGGACCGATGGGCATGTTGAAGGCAGCCGCTCCGTAGAACATGGAGCTCATGTCGACGACCTCAGAGGTATCCCAGGCGCTGATGTTCTCGTTGAAGTGCTCCAGGTCTTTAAAGAGGCCACTCCTCAGAAGTGTTTCAAAGCTTCGAGGCACCAAACGATACAAAATCAAGTGGTTGGGAGTAGGAACTTCTGGAAAAATCCATGTGCGCAGCAAATGGTGGGGGTCCAAAGGTTCAGGCACGCAAGTTCTGAATTCAACCTGCGCCCTGTGCGACGAATCCATCCTGATCAGCTTCCAAGGGGGTTGGGACCCAAACGGCATCCCTTCGGCTCAAAAACTTGGCCCAAGTGCCCAACCCCTCATGGGTATGGGTGAACTTGGCTTCTGGTCACCTGTCTTGCAAGACAGCCTTGCTTGTTCGATCCCTTCGGCACCGGAATTTGCAACTGGGGTGCCTGATCTGTCACTCTTCCCGCCGATTCCTTCCAAATAACTAAATGATCCCAACTTATCGCAACTTCACCAGCTCACGCTTCGCCAGCTCGCTGCCCAGCTTCATATTCGTCACCGCTGAAACGTCCCATCCACCAGGCGCTCCGTGGGGCAGCTGCAACTTGGTCGCCTCGTCCGCATGGTACCACCTCGGGACTTCAGCACTTGTGCCCAGCTGTCTCGGTTTTGGAGGTGCCCGAAGGCTGTCTAGCTAGTACAAGGTGAAAATATCCATCATCTCTTCAACCGCTCAACCTGTCACCAAGCCATACCTATAACCGTTAGCCTAATCATCATCCCAGATGATTTGGGCCATCAGGAAAAAACTCCCTAGCCTAGGGCCTAGGTGTGTGCTTTGGGCCCCTCTGGGCTCCAACCACTTTCCCTCCCCTCATGTTCCGAAAAATGCACGAAACATCATTGGCTTGCCCCGAAACCCTTCGGGGTGGGCGACCCATGACCGGCCCATGGTAATACGCGTCCACCTGAGGGGGAGAAGAGGGAGGTCCATGCCACGTCTGGTTTTGCGGAGCCAAGCTGCTGCAGCAGCGCAGCTCGCAACTCCGATCTCGTTGAGAAGCTGCAAACCACGGAGATCAGCCAGCATCGAAGTGCGACTCCGAGCATGTTGAAGGGACCTATGACGATATCAAGTAGGAACCGACCATCCAAACTAACGATATATCGTCAGAATCAGCACTTAGCTGCCAAACTTAAAGCTTGCATTGTCGTATTTGGAAGATTAGCAGCTAATTGCTGTCAATGATGAGTACAAACATTGCCTTCGAAGCTCTTGAGAGGCTAGAATGGCGATAAATACTGAATTGATAATCATGGATGTTTGTCGATCTCGCTGATGTGGGGACGTCTGAGCCAAGTGGATCACACCGGGAAAGACTTGGGTCATGGGCCACACAGGCCAGGTTTGACAAAACAGCTGCAAGTTGAGCCCGTTTTCAATTGAAACACGCAAATGGTGAGGGCACACCACAATGAAGCTGCTTGACACTATAGTCTTCCAGAGAAAAATAGCATGGAATATGGTTCAAGCGAGGTTCGCAAGGTTCCAAATCTGACCCAAAGATGGCCCCATCCTGACAAGACGATTCTCACGGAAAAAAATAGAAAGAAAGGCCATTCCTTTAGACATTCTGAGACAGACTCCCCATTCCACGGACCGGCCTCCCAGATTCCGTCGTCTTCCGCGGCCTGGCAGTGCGGAATCAGGGCGTTTTCCCGCAGGTTCCGGAACACCCCGGGTTGGTCCCAGCGCAACCGTGGCTTTTTGACCAAAGCAGACCCGGTTCCAGGATTCCAGAAGAAAGGCACTGGCAACCACCCGAGATCCGAGAAAGAAAACACATAAGCCATGATGAACCATCATAAATGCACAATATTTGCCGAGTGTTCTGCTGGCTTCACCAGTTCTGTGGGGCCCATCGGAAGAGTCAAGAGCACTCGAGCTCAGCAGTCGAGCAGTGTCGGTCTCGGTCTCATGAGCTTCCAACTGATGAAGACAGCCGCGTTCGATGTCCTTTGTCCGTTTTGAGCGAGCTTAAGACGTCTGAGCGTTGGCACCAGGCTTCTGCCGGCTTCTGCCTGCTAGACTTCTGCTAGGCTAAAGAAATCAGACTAGTGACTATAGGTGTTCTCCTAGGCAAGACAAAAACATGCTGTACAGTCATTGTTTGAGCATGAATTAGACGCTAGACTTCTGCTAGACTGAAAAGACGTCCTCACGATCAGCTGCGTCAACAAGCCGCTGGAACTTCTCTTTCACCACCACACCAATCCACTGGATCATTGCATGTTTTACGTGCTGGTTCACTCGGTCAAAACCCACCTTGGAACGGCTTCCAGAGCATCAGAGCAAAACATGTCATGCGAGTATTGGATTCCAATTCTGCTGCTTAGCAGCTAAATAACCCTACTGTTCTCTGATCCTGGCTTCCCATTTCTGCGACATACACCCAGCCTTTGAACAGGGAAACAACTCGCGCGCCAAGGAGTTGAGCAAAAATCAACAAGCTCTTGGGGGTGCGTTCCCCAAACCTAGGAATCCCTAGCTGCACCGCACTGAAATCCAGAAAAAGACACCCAGGTGGTTCCAGGTCTTGCTGGAATTCCATAGACCCCGCGTTGACAGACTACAGGCTTCCGATGAAACCAGAACCGACCCCGCGGCACCCAATCCGCTCCAAGCGTCCGTGCACTCGATCGTCCTCTTCACCTTCTCCTCGTCTCTCGGATCAAAGGCTCGAGCATCGGCCACGTCGACGTGGCACAGGGACGACGTCACGTCGTCGATGCCCGACGCGCCGCGAGAGATCCTGCCAACCCGACCGTTTCGGCGAGCGGCAAGCGGAACGCCCGCGATCGAACGTGCGCAGAGTGAAAGCGGAAGTGAAGGCGGACCTCACCGTGGTGGAATTTCGGGGGAAGAATTCGAGCTGCCAGTGACCGACCCGGAAAATTCGTGAAAAAGAAAGAGTCATCTATAGATAATCTAAAATATTAATCTAGATAATCTAGCACATATGTGCTTTTGGTTTCTAAAGATTACAAAAGGAGAGAAAAGGTGCTTCTAAAGTCTCAGCAAAGGATCTGATCTGATAGGGACACCTCACGACGTCGAACGGATCAAAGGGGTCAAACTGACGCCACCCAAAATATGAGAAGCATATGGGGAAAAAACCAAGCTGTGGTATCCTGCCGTCCTATTTTCACCACCAACTGAAGGCTTCGAGATATCTATCAACTACACTCTGATGGAATAAAATGGAACCTGAAAATGGACATTTGGAAAACTAATTATTGTGTTATATTTTCCTCTACAAGCCAGTGGTTTTCAGGTTCCACGTTAATCTTGCAGGGCATATCCTTTGGTTCCCTCTCGCCAAGAGCTTCCACTGGACCGGGCGACCACGGCCGAGGCTTGGAAAAAAATGAACGTCAAAGACATGCAGAATGATCTTTGAAGACAAGACGCACTTGCATGTTCCGGCATGACGAACGTCACTGGTACTTGCAAGGAGCAAGCTACGTACTGCTCGTAGATCGTCCACACGCGTTGCAGGTAGACAGGCTGCTGCCATGTATCCAACACTGCGACCACGCGGCCGATGCGCCGGAGATTCTTCTCGAAGACTTCTTCCAAATTGTCACTTCCTATGGCCGATCCTTCCACGATGATGCGGAATTGATTGTTGACAAAGAAACAGATGTAGAAGAAGACCTCCTTGGCTGTTCTATGATTCTTTCATGCCAACACAATGCCAAGACTCGTTGCAAACCTCACTGAATCAGACAAAAAGCAAGTTGACCCAGCTAAGCCTCTTGAAAATCCAGCGTTGTGGTTCCCCTCCACATCTTCATGGCGCTCTGCAGTTGTTGGAGTGAATATTGCCAGCTCCAGGACCTTCGATGGTTTCTTCGTCTCTCATTTCCTTCCAAAAGCTGTAGACCCGAAACTATCAAAGTCCACACGAGATATGTTCGAAACTGATTAAACTGATGCAGCTACAGCTGCCACATCAAATTTGTGAGTATATCTATCGTTTCCTGTTGAGGAACCTTGAAAGTATCGGTTTTTTCGGGTCCGTCCCATCAACAAGAATTTGGGGTTTTGGAGCATTCAACGTTGCGCAAGATGAATCTGAAGGCACTTCATGGGACCTTGTTGTTTCACTTGGAAAAGCATGAAAAAGCTATGGAAAAGCTGGTGCTGCTTGGGAATTGCACCTCCTGAGCTTACTCGGCCCCGTGAATGGATCCTCAGAACCCGCAACAAGGAACCTCTCTCAGAACCCGCGTCCCAGGGATCACGCGGTTCCCTATGAGGCCCACATGCGTCATGTCTGAAGAAAAGCTTTCCGGAGCTCAAAACTAAAAACCCTCATGTCCAAGTTCCTAACACTCTCATGTGTCATGTGCTCAAAACTTCAACCCTCTTCCAACCTGTCCGCTTCTCGTGGCATTTCCGCACTGGCCAAGTGGCATAAAGTGCGTCTGCATTTGACGATGCTCTGGCGACAGCCAATCCACCAGCGCGCATCCTGGTCGCCCATCGCGGGGGCAACGAATCTCCGATCCGAGCTTCTCCTCGCCTTGCCAGAAGACCTCAAAGAACAAATGGGCACTGAAAGCTGGAAAACACGGGCACCAGCCATAGACAAGGCATACATCCCCCTGTTCCACTCATCTCCCCGTCAAAAGACTGGCTGGTACTTAAAGGTTTTCGGCTATATATTTGTTTCTGCTCATTTCTCAAAAATTGTCGAATCCTCCCATCACCGTCACCTACTCATCAGCTAGTTCACACACAAGAGATCCTGCTCCTGCCTCCTTCAAGCGAAGAAATGTTGGATCATCCTCGCCCGACCAGTCATAGACCAACTGTGAGAAGTCACCCATCAAATACGCGAGGCTCACACCCGCATGGGCGCTGTGACGGGCACGGATCCTCAGGTTTTGGCAGCGAAACACGACTAAAAATAGCTCAACTGGAAACCTCTACTGTCCTTGCAACTCAAGTTCACATGGAATGGGACAATGGGCACCTGCAAGATTTGCTTCCTTTGCAGATTCCATATCAGCCATGTGAGTGGGAGTGTAGTCTGCATGAGATTTCAAGTTTGACATCGTCCTAGTCACCAGACTTCCCTGACCTTCCATCTTGAACCCTCAGACAAGATCTGAGAACATCTCCAAGCTCAATCAATCTGAGAATCTCTTCAGCTCGCTGACACACTTGGTTCCAGCTCCAGCCAAAGCCGCTCAAGGCCCACAAAGAACCTCTCCAGGATCAGGCTCCACATACAGGTTGAAAAGGTGAGACCTTCAAAATTTTGATCTGCATACTTCATGCAAGTCTTGCATCGCAACTCGAGCACTGGCTCGCAACTCACAAGGAGGCAACACAACACGTCGCTATCTATTGAACACTATAGACTATAGTATGTATATAGACAAACAAGCTTATGCATGCACTGAGGGTTGATCAATGGTCGCAGCCTGTTCATGGTGTTCAGCTTCTCATGCCAAAGCTCCTGTTCGAGTTGTTGAAGGATCTGGTTCACCTGGTCGCGCAGCAGCGTTGTCCAAGCAAACAAAAGCACCAGAAATTAGGAGCTCTCAACCAGTGAAGCAGTGGCTGATTGGAATGATCGGAAGCCGTTTAGAATGGCCTGACGGTGGTTGTTTTTTGTGTTTTTTGTTTGTTTGGTTTGGTCACCGGGAGATTCATTCAAACGTAGTCAAAGATGACCTGTGCACCATGCACACATGGCGTCTCCACCCGTGCAAAAAAAAAAGTTTAGAATGGCCTGACGGTGGGGCTGAGTGGAATTCTAAGGACTGACTTACTTTGGCATAATTCATTACCTAAACAATCACAAACAACTCCCAGATTGGGACAACTGTCGCTGGAGCAGAAGCCGGACAGGGATCAGGTTTCAACCGACAACCGCCAACCGGGTGAGCCGAAATCAACCGGCGGTTGGCCGGTTGGCCGGTTCAGCCGGGTAACCGAGAAGCGGCCAACCAAGAAAGAATCGGTAAACCGGTTAACCGCCGGTTGAACCGGAGGTTTCCCGGTTGCCCGGTTCAACCGGCCAACCGGATCAACCGCCGGTTGAACCGGCCAACCGGGAAACCGCCGGTTGAGCCGGCCAACCGGGAAACCTCCGGTTCAACCGGCCAACCGGATCAACCGCCGGTTGAACCGGCCAACCGGGAAACCGCCGGTTGAGCCGGCCAACCGGGAAACCTCCGGTTCAACCGGCCAACCGGATCAACCGCCGGTTGAACCGGCCAACCGGGAAACCGCCGGTTGAGCCGGCCAACCGGGAAACCTCCGGTTCAACCGGCCAACCGGGAAACCGCCGGCTGAACCGGAGGTTTCCCGGTTGCCCGGTTCAACCGGCCAACCGGATCAACCGCCGGTTGAACCGGCCAACCGGGAAACCGCCGGTTGAGCCGGCCAACCGGGAAACCTCCGGTTCAACCGGCCAACCGGATCAACCGCCGGTTGAACCGGCCAACCGGGAAACCGCCGGTTGAGCCGGCCAACCGGGAAACCTCCGGTTCAACCGGCCAACCGGGAAACCGCCGGCTGAACCGAAGGTTTCCCGGTTGCCCGGTTCAACCGGCCAACCGCCGGTTGAACCGGCCAACCGGGAAACCGCCGGTTGAGCCGGCCAACCGGGAAACCTCCGGTTCAACCGGCCAACCGGATCAACCGCCGGTTGAACCGGCCAACCGGGAAACCGCCGGTTGAGCCGGCCAACCGGGAAACCTCCGGTTCAACCGGCCAACCGGGAAACCGCCGGCTGAACCGGAGGTTTCCCGGTTGCCCGGTTCAACCGGCCAACCGGATCAACCGCCGGTTGAACCGGCCAACCGGGAAACCGCCGGTTGAGCCGGCCAACCGGGGAAACCTCCGGTTCAACCGGCCAACCGGGAAACCGCCGGCTGAACCGGAGGTTTCCCGGTTGCCCGGTTCAACCGGCCAACCGGATCAACCGCCGGTTGAACCGGCCAACCGGGAAACCGCCGGTTGAGCCGGCCAACCGGGAAACCTCCGGTTCAACCGGCCAACCGGGAAACCGCCGGCTGAACCGAAGGTTTCCCGGTTGCCCGGTTCAACCGGCCAACCGCGGTTAGGGTCTGAAGTTGTACTAAGGACAACTTTCCCTACACACGACAACTTTCAGTGTCACACAAGAGCGTCACAGTTGTCACATGCAAGAGTGTCAAGCAAGAGTGCACTGCAAAAGAGTGAGTCTTGTTTTGTGGGCACACGTGTCAGTGTCGTTCGCGCGAAGTCTTTTGCGCCACTCCAGTCACACAACAAATCACGATACTTACACTTTTCATGGCAGGCATATTTTTTGTAAATGTGTGTGTCTTTGGTGCTTGGTTTGGACAAAATCTGAGGCCACCGTTTGCCCGAAGACTTTGCTGTTCGCCTGAAGATTTTGGCGTTCGCGCGATGTTTTTTGGAGGGCTGGTCGTGTGCACACGTCGGCCCTGCTCGCCTCAAGTTCAGGAAGCTTGAGCCTTTATAGATCGAGATATATATATATATAAATATAAAAGGAACATTATGGAACAAATTTTGGAACAAGTTTGGAACAGGTTTTGTGACCACGCATATACAAACACACACTCTACAGAATTCTACTTCAAGAAAGAAAGGACATAAGCTAGAACAAACACTAAAAAAACACAACCACGCTCAACTATATAGTTGCGGGTACTTGTGGTACTTGTGGGTCCTAGATGTGGGGAACGCATGGCTGCGGCGCGCAGCCTTTTTCGAGGACAGCTGGGTTCAGAGAAGGGGGAGTTGAGCTAAAGACCGCCTTTTACGCTTCTTTGTTTTGGAGCGGCTTTGCTGCACACCCTCCAAGTGTTCTCGGTTCTGTTTGAACCTTTGTGCCAAGTTGAGGGTGAGGCGCTCAAACACACGAAGCACAGCAGTATAGAGCTGTGACAGCGTAGGGCTATTTGCTTTATGCGGCCCAAAAAACTTTCGTCACCAAAGCAGCTTGTGTAGCGAGGGGTGATGCCTGGGGGCATCCTCCCTGAAGTTGTGGTAGTTCATTCCATCACAACCCCTCTTAGCTGGTCGCGCTGCAGCGCAACACTCGCAGATATGCTTACAACCATAATGCGCGTGGCTTCGAGGCACAAGAGTTCGCGTGGGCGGCGCAGATGCGCACAGCGGCCCTGGAAGCCGAGATTGCTGAGGCGCCGTTGACGCGAGTACCGCTCCCTGGAGCGCACGGGAAGTCTTTTGGGTGTGTCTGAAAGGCGTTCTTTGCCTCAAATGTCATAACCCCTCACGGGGTTTGATCCATTTTGATCCATTTTGACTCAGAGCCATATCACTAGCCATATCTACATGTCCAAATCATGTCTCCGACTCCACCCGACGACCCCGCCCCGCCAGCTGCGCCTCCTCTTCACGGCTCTCGGTCCAGCGCCGCCGGCGCCGCTTGGTGATGCGGTGCCCGAGGAAGACGAGGGCGGAGCAGAAGAGGAGCAGCAGGACGATCATCGGAAGGTGCCACCAAATACCTGGGAGAAGCATGCAAAAACGCATCAAAATACCAAATACAGACTGAGATAAAGGAATACAGACTGAGCCAAAGCAAAATCATGCAAAACCCAGTGGTTTGAAAACGCTGTAACAGGACTGGCGAGCCGGCCATGGACATTGAAACATTTCAAAGCCAAAGCAGCTTTAATCCTCAAGTGCACAAAAACGACCAAAACTTCCAAGTGCAAGCTGGGTGCAGTTGTTGCCATTCATGAAGCGAGGGAATCGACAAAGCCGACATGTCTCACCATCTGCGTACTCTCCCGGAGCACAAGGCGTGCAGTCAGTGCGGCCTCGGCGCTGGCTCAGCTGAAATCCAACATCGAGACACCTTTCAAAGGCTCTTATTCTGTGCTTGAAAAAGATTTGGGACCCTCAGGTATTCCCCAGCAACCACCTCAGAAAATAGGATATGTCTGGTGATTCTTTGCCAGACTTCCGCAGACTTGAGATGCAGCCCCCCCAGAACACTCACAAACCAGCTCTGCTCTGAACGCTTCCTCCTCATCTGCCAAGGGGCCGTGGTTCGGGACTTCTCCGGTAGGACAAGCTGCACATTCTGAGGCCCCTTCTGGGGCATATCCTGCGAACAGAAAGTCGACAGGGCTTGGGGCATCAAGATCAGGTGAACATCAAGATGGTTGGCGACACCTACACCTCAGAAAAACTCAGAAAATCTGATGGGCATCCCACGTGATCGTCAACGAAACAGTTACAGTACATCTCCCGAGAAAGAATGTTCGAATCTCTGAAACATGGCCTGACAATCGAAAGAAATGGTTGGGACAAAGAGTACACTTCGGCTTTGGAGAATCTGACAAATCCATACAAATCCATATTGGCATCTCTTGTGGTCTAAAGAGAGAACTAAATGGGTATTTGCTGTGGTGCCCCCTTGATTTTCAGTGACCGGCTGAGAAATAGCAGGGTGAGCCGGTGGACGTCCTCATACTCCCCGGATACATTGGCGCTCTAGGGAATGATGGTCGAAGATGCCGTCGCCAGCGCATATCTTAAGCATGAAGGACACGCACTAACCCCATTGAGCCATCTCCCACTGACTGTATTCTGAGGAAAAAGTAGCCTCTTGAAAAAGGAGAAACGTTCAATTGGAACCACATCGTTGAATCACCAAATCCAGATCAACACGCGATATTCTTGCGAGTGACTCGGTGTTCTCCACCTGAAGTCTTACCCCGGTCACTCATCAGATCGGAGTCACGTCTTCGGTTCGGAACTCGTTCGGCCATGAGGGCCAGTCCCCACCTTCTGTGCACGCGTGGCACTCGTCATTTTTGGCAGCTCTTCCTGCTGGGCAGACGACGCAGACCAGCTCGTCCTTGGATCTTCCGTGGCACAAACACTCCAAAGAGTTTGGACTAGACTCTAGACCCATCTGAGTTCACGTTCTGGCCTCTTTCGAGATTCCAGGCTGCTCAC